>JAVLUX010000195.1:530000-555000 GCA_032164185.1 Moxostoma hubbsi | reverse complement strand
ATAGTTTACTTCAACAAATAACAAATCAAGTGAAACACTGAAATATCATGTACTGTATGTGCACACACACACACACACACACACACACACACACGTGATACTGATAATCCACCATTGTTAATTGGATTGAGAATATAATTCTCATTGTAATCACCACACGCCCCACCGAGAGCGAGAACCACTAATCACAACCACGAGGAGGTTACCCCATGTGACTCTACCCTCCCTAGCAACCGGGACAATTTGGTTACCCCATGTGACTCTACCCTCCCTAGTAACCGGGACAATTTGGTTACCCCATGTGACTCTACCCTCCCTAGCAACCGGGCCAATTTGGTTACCCCATGTGACTCTACCCTCCCTAGCAACCGGGCCAATTTGGTTTCCCCATGTGACTCTACCCTCCCTAGCAACCGGGACAATTTGGTTACCCCATGTGACTCTACCCTCCCTAGCAACTGGGACAATTTGGTTACCCCATGTGACTCTACCCTCCCTAGCAACCGGGCCAATTTGGTTACCCCATGTGACTCTACCCTCCCTAGCAACCGGGCCAATTTGGTTTCCCCATGTGACTCTACCCTCCCTAGCAACCGGGACAATTTGGTTACCCCATGTGACTCTACCCTCCCTAGCAACCGGGTCAATTTGTATACATTAACTACATCAAAAGCAGTGTGATACATGTGAAGACATGTTTTCAATCAACATCCCAGAGAGTTTATCTACACATAACGTACAATGGTACAGAACTGTAAACGCACAGAATTACTAGTAATTTGAATACATTTCCTGTTACTCAAAACTGCTCGATACAAATTAAAGTTACGAAACCAACATATTCTTTTTGAACTAAACATCATCATAACACAACATTAATACTTCTGTACTGTGTTTTTAATATAAATCATGAGCTGTAGTATGTTGATGTGAGTATACTGTAAACTGCTTCATCAGATGCTGCAGAGTAAAACTGAGAACGATTTCCTCTTTCAAACATTATTTCCATTAATGTGTGCATGAACTTCTGCACGCCAGACCCCCGTTAGACAGCAGCACCTTTAATTCAGTTTATATGTTATGTTTGTTACATCTGTCATGTGTGTTTTGGACATGAATGTGTGTGACTGTGTATGTGTCTGTATGTGTGTGTGACTATGTGTGTGTGTGAGACTGTGTATGTGTCTGTATGTGTGTGTGTGTGAGACTGTGTATGTGTCTGTATGTGTGTGTGTGTATTTATGTGTGTCTGTCTGTACGTGTGTGTGCATGTGGGTCTGTCTGTATGTGTGTGTCTGTCTGTGTGTGACTGTATGTGTGTGTCTGTCTGTGTGTGACTGTATGTGTGTGTGTGTGTGACTATGTGTGCGTGTCTGTATGTGTATGTGTGCGTGTGTGTCTTTATGCGTGTCTGTCTGTACATGTGACTGTATGCGTGTGTGACTGTATGCGTGTGTGACTGTATGTGTGTGACTGTATGTGTGTGTGTGACTGTAGAGTGTGTGACTGTATGTGTGTGTGACTCTGTGTGTGTGTGTGACTGTATGTGTGTGTGACTCTGTGTGTGTGTGTGACTGTAGAGTGTGTGACTGTATGTGTGTGTGACTGTATGTGTGTGACTGTATGTGTGTGTGTGACTGTAGAGTGTGTGACTGTATGCGTGTGTGACTGTGTGTGTGTGTGTGACTGTATGCGTGCGTGTGTGACTCTGTGTGTGTGTGTGACTGTATGCGTGCGTGTGTGACTGTATGCGTGTGTGACTGTATGCGTGTGTGTGTGACTGTATGCGTGTGTGACTGTATGTGTGACTGTATGCGTGTGTGTCTGTATGCGTGTGTGTGTGACTGTATGCGTGTGTGACTGTATGCGTGTGTGTGTGACTGTATGCGTGTGTGACTGTATGCATGTGTGACTGTACGTGTGACTGTATGCGTGTGTGACTGTATGCGTGTGTGACTGTACGTGTGACTGTATGCGTGTGTGACTGTATGCATGTGTGTGTGACTGTATGCGTGTGTGACTGTATGCATGTGTGACTGTACGTGTGACTGTATGCGTGTGTGTGTGACTGTATGCGTGTGTGACTGTATGCATGTGTGACTGTACGTGTGACTGTATGCGTGTGTGACTGTATGCGTGTGTGACTGTACGTGTGACTGTATGCGTGTGTGACTGTATGCATGTGTGTGTGACTGTATGCGTGTGTGACTGTATGCATGTGTGTGTGACTGTATGCATGTGTGTGTGACTGTATGCGTGTGTGACTGTATGCATGTGTGACTGTACGTGTGACTGTATGTGTGTGTGACTGTATGCATGTGTGTGTGACTGTATGCATGTGTGTGTGTGACTGTATGCATGTGTGACTGTATGTGTGTGTGTGTGACTGTATGCATGTGTGACAGTATGCGTGTGTGACTGTATATGTGTGTGTGTGTGTGTGAGACTGTATGCATGTGTGACTGTATATATGTGTGTGTGTGTGTGTGTGTGTGAGACTGTATGCATGTGTGACTGTATATATGTGTGTGTGTGTGTGTGTGTGTGAGACTGTATGCATGTGTGACTGTATATGTGTGTGTGTGTGTGTGTGTGTGTGTGTGTGAGACTGTATGCGTGTGTGACTGTATGTGTGTGTGTGTGTGACTGTATGCGTGTGTGACTGTATGTGTGTGTGTGACTGTATGCGTGTGTGACTGTATGTGTGTGTGTGTGTGTGTGACTGTATGCGTGTGTGACTGTAGCGTGTGTGTGACTGTATGCGTGTGTGACTGTACGTGTGACTGTATGTGTGTGTGTTTGTGCGTGTTTGTAAACAAGATGCAGTCCCAATGAGAGATAAATAAGTGTGTGAGAGAGTTTGGGAAAGAGGCAAAATGTAAGTTAAATGTATACAAGTAAAAATCAAATTCATAGATGCACAACAAAAAAAAAAATCGATATATCATGTGTAAAGCCACAATTGATGTCCGGGTCAAAACTGACTCATCTTTTGTTACATCTCTTATATAATGTTACATAAAAAAATCAGCGAAAAAATGATCACGTGTATTTCGATGGTCTTGCAAACTCCCAAAGTTTGGTTTCGGTACTAAAACAGATGATGAATTTAAAAATGATTATCAACCTCTCCTGGGTCAAAAATGACCCGAATGCAATAGGAGAGTTAAAGAGGTGTGGCCATAACTCCAAACAAAAGATACAAGGGGTGATGTGAGGTCCCAGGTCACTTAAGACTTACAAAAATAAATATATGGCACCCAACAGTATATTAATAATCACTTTTATAAAATGTAAAAAACATTTATAAACATACAACAAAATAACACAATGCAACGTGACTAAGCAAACATTGAATATACACTGTTTAACTGTGTGCTTTGCATGTCAAACACTAATACAATCACTGTCACAGAACACTTTCCATATTCTCTCCAGACACACGTCCTCTGAGCACGATGGCTAGTGTCTCTGCACAGAATGAGTGTGTATTTACACACAGATCTACAGAAAAACACCCGCAAACATGTGAAATGGCAGTCTTGGGGGTGTGAACTTCAGGCCAAACACTTCATGAGTTACGAGGTTTTTGTCAAGTTTTTGGGGGTTATCCTGAGAGAAGAGATCTATTATCATGAAGAGCAGGACTGGTTTATAACCATGTCTTGCACAGGACTACTCATTATCAGCGTCTAACGTCATCTTGGCGGGGCAGTTGCAATCATATCCATTAAAACCATATCAATGAGTCAGGTTTAGAAGCACTGGACTCGCTTCAGGAATGCGGCGTGTGTGCTTATGGAGAGTGTTTTTTATTGTTTCCAGCGTGCCCTCTGACCACAGAGAAGCGGCTGGACGCTATTGTTGCGGCGGAGGAAGAAAGTCTCTTTCATTTGAAGAACCTTGACTCATACTAGCGTCCATGAGACATGTTATCATAGGCAGTGCTCTACAGGAAACTCTGTTTATCACTTCCTTTCAGTCATAGTTTGTTTAGGGCTTCGGCGTGTGATCAGATTGCAGAGAGAGAGAGAGAGAGAGAGAGAGAGAGTGTTGTACGCATCAGAGGAGAACACCCACAGGAGCTGCTATCATTCGCTGCATATGTCCGTCTGTTAAAAAAACACACACTATCAGAAGACGACAGATCTGTCTGTTGGTCGTGTTGAAGTGCTGCTTTTTGTAGAGTGTGTGGGATTTGGAAAGAGGGGAGCGTTTCACTTCTGCTTTCTAAATGAGCCCTGAGCGCTCAGCCAAGACACGGTCATTTCAAAACGGCTAAAACCATTCAGAGAAGTGATCTGTCTGTGCATGTGTGTGCGTGTGTGTGTGTGCGTGTGTGTGTGTGCGTGTGTGCCTAACTACTGACCCTCATACCGCACTGATTCAAGTGTACTGGCAGAGTAGATTCGACTGTATCTGACCACTTAATAACGTAGATCCAGAACAGCAGAGCAGTTGTCTGATTTGCAACCAAAGGGTTGTGAGGGGGGGGGGGGAACTCTGACTGTTGTCTGTGCATATGCACCAAAACATCAGTTCGCCTTTTTGGAGACCCTAAATGGAGTCCTGAATAGGGCCCCAGTAGGGGACTCCATAGTGATGCTGGGTGACTTCAAGTGTGGGAGACTTTTACCCCAAGTGTGGGAGACTTTTACCCCAAGTGTGGGAGACTTTTACCCCAAGTGTAGGAGACTTTTACCACAAGTGTGGGAGACTTTTACCCCAAGTGTAGGAGACTTTTACCCCAAGTGTGGGAGACTTTTACCTCAAGTGTGGGAGACTTTTACCACAAGTGTGGGAGACTTTTACCCCAAGTGTAGGAGACTTTTACCCCAAGTGTGGGAGACTTTTACCTCAAGTGTGGGAGACTTTTACCACAAGTGTGGGAGACTTTTACCTCAAGTGTGGGAGACTTTTACCACAAGTGTGGGAGACTTTTACCACAAGTGTGGGAGACTTTTACCTCAAGTGTGGGAGACTTTTACCCCAAGTGTAGGAGACTTTTACCCCAAGTGTGGGAGACTTTTACCTCAAGTGTGGGAGACTTTTACCTCAAGTGTGGGAGACTTTTACCACAAGTGTGGGAGACTTTTACCTCAAGTGTGGGAGACTTTTACCTCAAGTGTGGGAGACTTTTACCCCAAGTGTGGGAGACTTTTACCCCAAGTGTAGGAGACTTTTACCACAAGTGTGGGAGACTTTTACCCCAAGTGTAGGAGACTTTTACCACAAGTGTGGGAGACTTTTACCTCAAGTGTGGGAGACTTTTACCACAAGTGTGGGAGACTTTTACCTCAAGTGTGGGAGACTTTTACCTCAAGTGTAGGAGACTTTTACCTCAAGTGTAGGAGACTTTTACCACAAGTGTGGGAGACTTTTACCACAAGTGTAGGAGACTTTTACCTCAAGTGTGGGAGACTTTTACCACAAGTGTAGGAGACTTTTACCACAAGTGTAGGAGACTTTTACCTCAAGTGTGGGAGACTTTTACCTCAAGTGTGGGAGACTTTTACCCCAAGTGTAGGAGACTTTTACCCCAAGTGTGGGAGACTTTTACCTCAAGTGTGGGAGACTTTTACCCCAAGTGTAGGAGACTTTTACCCCAAGTGTGGGAGACTTTTACCTCAAGTGTGGGAGACTTTTACCCCAAGTGTAGGAGACTTTTACCTCAAGTGTGGGAGACTTTTACCACAAGTGTGGGAGACTTTTACCACAAGTGTAGGAGACTTTTACCTCAAGTGTGGGAGACTTTTACCTCAAGTGTGGGAGACTTTTACCCCAAGTGTAGGAGACTTTTACCCCAAGTGTAGGAGACTTTTACCCCAAGTGTGGGAGACTTTTACCCCAAGTGTGGGAGACTTTTACCCCAAGTGTAGGAGACTTTTACCCCAAGTGTGGGAGACTTTTACCCCAAGTGTGGGAGACTTTTACCCCAAGTGTAGGAGACTTTTACCCCAAGTGTAGGAGACTTTTACCCCAAGTGTGGGAGACTTTTACCCCAAGTGTGGGAGACTTTTACCCCAAGTGTAGGAGACTTTTACCCCAAGTGTGGGAGACTTTTACCCCAAGTGTAGGAGACTTTTACCACAAGTGTGGGAGACTTTTACCCCAAGTGTAGGAGACTTTTACCCCAAGTGTGGGAGACTTTTACCTCAAGTGTGGGAGACTTTTACCACAAGTGTGGGAGACTTTTACCCCAAGTGTAGGAGACTTTTACCCCAAGTGTGGGAGACTTTTACCTCAAGTGTGGGAGACTTTTACCACAAGTGTGGGAGACTTTTACCTCAAGTGTGGGAGACTTTTACCACAAGTGTGGGAGACTTTTACCACAAGTGTGGGAGACTTTTACCTCAAGTGTGGGAGACTTTTACCCCAAGTGTAGGAGACTTTTACCCCAAGTGTGGGAGACTTTTACCTCAAGTGTGGGAGACTTTTACCTCAAGTGTGGGAGACTTTTACCCCAAGTGTGGGAGACTTTTACCCCAAGTGTGGGAGACTTTTACCCCAAGTGTAGGAGACTTTTACCCCAAGTGTGGGAGACTTTTACCCCAAGTGTGGGAGACTTTTACCCCAAGTGTAGGAGACTTTTACCCCAAGTGTAGGAGACTTTTACCCCAAGTGTGGGAGACTTTTACCCCAAGTGTGGGAGACTTTTACCCCAAGTGTAGGAGACTTTTACCCCAAGTGTGGGAGACTTTTACCCCAAGTGTAGGAGACTTTTACCACAAGTGTGGGAGACTTTTACCCCAAGTGTAGGAGACTTTTACCCCAAGTGTGGGAGACTTTTACCTCAAGTGTGGGAGACTTTTACCACAAGTGTGGGAGACTTTTACCCCAAGTGTAGGAGACTTTTACCCCAAGTGTGGGAGACTTTTACCTCAAGTGTGGGAGACTTTTACCACAAGTGTGGGAGACTTTTACCTCAAGTGTGGGAGACTTTTACCACAAGTGTGGGAGACTTTTACCACAAGTGTGGGAGACTTTTACCTCAAGTGTGGGAGACTTTTACCCCAAGTGTAGGAGACTTTTACCCCAAGTGTGGGAGACTTTTACCTCAAGTGTGGGAGACTTTTACCTCAAGTGTGGGAGACTTTTACCACAAGTGTGGGAGACTTTTACCTCAAGTGTGGGAGACTTTTACCTCAAGTGTGGGAGACTTTTACCCCAAGTGTGGGAGACTTTTACCCCAAGTGTGGGAGACTTTTACCACAAGTGTGGGAGACTTTTACCCCAAGTGTAGGAGACTTTTACCACAAGTGTGGGAGACTTTTACCTCAAGTGTGGGAGACTTTTACCACAAGTGTGGGAGACTTTTACCTCAAGTGTGGGAGACTTTTACCTCAAGTGTAGGAGACTTTTACCTCAAGTGTAGGAGACTTTTACCACAAGTGTGGGAGACTTTTACCACAAGTGTGGGAGACTTTTACCTCAAGTGTGGGAGACTTTTACCACAAGTGTAGGAGACTTTTACCACAAGTGTAGGAGACTTTTACCTCAAGTGTGGGAGACTTTTACCTCAAGTGTGGGAGACTTTTACCCCAAGTGTAGGAGACTTTTACCCCAAGTGTGGGAGACTTTTACCTCAAGTGTGGGAGACTTTTACCCCAAGTGTAGGAGACTTTTACCCCAAGTGTGGGAGACTTTTACCTCAAGTGTGGGAGACTTTTACCCCAAGTGTAGGAGACTTTTACCTCAAGTGTGGGAGACTTTTACCACAAGTGTGGGAGACTTTTACCACAAGTGTAGGAGACTTTTACCTCAAGTGTGGGAGACTTTTACCTCAAGTGTGGGAGACTTTTACCCCAAGTGTAGGAGACTTTTACCACAAGTGTGGGAGACTTTTACCACAAGTGTGGGAGACTTTTACCCCAAGTGTAGGAGACTTTTACCACAAGTGTGGGAGACTTTTACCTCAAGTGTGGGAGACTTTTACCACAAGTGTGGGAGACTTTTACCTCAAGTGTGGGAGACTTTTACCTCAAGTGTAGGAGACTTTTACCTCAAGTGTGGGAGACTTTTACCACAAGTGTGGGAGACTTTTACCTCAAGTGTGGGAGACTTTTACCACAAGTGTGGGAGACTTTTACCTCAAGTGTGGGAGACTTTTACCTCAAGTGTGGGAGACTTTTACCTCAAGTGTGGGAGACTTTTACCCCAAGTGTGGGAGACTTTTACCCCAAGTGTAGGAGACTTTTACCACAAGTGTGGGAGACTTTTACCCCAAGTGTAGGAGACTTTTACCACAAGTGTGGGAGACTTTTACCTCAAGTGTGGGAGACTTTTACCACAAGTGTGGGAGACTTTTACCTCAAGTGTGGGAGACTTTTACCTCAAGTGTAGGAGACTTTTACCTCAAGTGTAGGAGACTTTTACCTCAAGTGTAGGAGACTTTTACCACAAGTGTAGGAGACTTTTACCTCAAGTGTGGGAGACTTTTACCACAAGTGTGGGAGACTTTTACCACAAGTGTGGGAGACCTTTACCCCAAGTGTGGGAGACTTTTACTTCAAGTGTGGGAGACTTTTACCACAAGTGTGGGAGACTTTTACCTCAAGTGTGGGAGACCTTTACCCCAAGTGTGGGAGACTTTTACCACAAGTGTGGGAGACTTTTACCACAAGTGTGGGAGACCTTTACCCCAAATGTGGGGGCCTTTTACCACAAGTGTGGGAGACTTTTACCCCAAGTGTGGGAGACCTTTACCCCAAGTGTAGGAGACTTTTACCCCAAGTGTGGGACTTTTACCCCAAGTGTGGGGGCCTTTTACCACAAGTGTGGGGGCCTTTTACCCCAAGTGTGGGAGACCTTTACCCCAAGTGTAGGAGACTTTTACCCCAAGTGTAGGAGACTTTTACCCCAAGTGTAGGATACTTTTACCACAAGTGTGGGGGCCTTTTACCCCAAGTGTGGGAGACCTTTACCCCAAGTGTAGGAGACTTTTACCCCAAGTGTGGGAGACTTTTACCCCAAGTGTAGGAGACTTTTACCCCAAGTGTGGGAGACTTTTACCCCAAGTGTGGGAGACTTTTACCCCAAGTGTGGCAGACTTTTACCCCAAGTGTGGCAGACTTTTACCCCAAGTGTGGGAGACTTTTACCCCAAGTGTAGGAGACCTTTACCCCAAGTGTGGGAGACTTTTACCCCAAGTGTAGGAGACTTTTACCCCAAGTGTGGGAGACTTTTACCCCAAGTGTAGGAGACTTTTACCCCAAGTGTGGGAGACTTTTACCCCAAGTGTAGGAGACTTTTACCCAAAGTGAAGGAGCCTTTTACCCCAAGTGAAAGAGCCTTTTACCCAAAGTGAAGGAGCCTTTTACCCCAAGTGTAGGAGACTTTTACCCCAAGTGTGGTGACCTGCAGAATCATGTACACTGCAATATTTTATTCCCTCATGGACTGCCACTATTTGATTTAGAAGTTTAAAAGGGATATCTGCATATTTACATGCATTTAAATTTTATCTTAGAATTTCAATAATGATAAAAAAACTAATGGGTAAAAATTTATACGATTGAGTGTGTGTGTGTGTGTGTGTGTGTGTGAGAGAGTGTGTGTGTGAGTGTGTGTGTGTGTGAGTGAGTGAGTCTTCGACTTTCATTTAAAGACTGAGAGGAATCACTCGCGGCTCGTCTCTCTCTATCAGCGCTTCAAGTATGAAAGTTGTGTTTGCACTGCGTTTATTCTGGAGTTAACTGTGTTCTTTGTCAATCCCCTGTGATTAGATTAGTGGGTGTGATGAAGTTGGGTTGGTTTACTCGTCAGGATCAATAGTCCACCTTTGAAACTCTGCATATATGTGGAATACCTTATCATGTTAGAAAACCTCCTGATTTGTTTAGGTAGTGCTCTAAGCGAGCTGTGGCGACTGACGGCTCTCGGCCTTGAGATGTTTCACTGAGTGGAGACTGAAAACTGAAGAGCTGCAAGATCACAAACACACCAGTGAACAGTAAAGAGCCCTCACACACACACACACACACACACACACACACACACACAAACACACACTCACACACACACACACACACACACACACACACACACAAACACACACTCACACACACACTCACACACACACACACTCACACACTCACACACACACACGCACACAGACACACACACACACACTCACACACGCACACACACACACTCACACGCACACACACACACACACACACACACGCACACTCATACGCACACACAAACACACACTCACACACACTCACACACACACACACTCACACACACACACACTCACACACACACTCACAGACACATACACGCTCACACACACACACACACACACTCACACACACACTCACACACACACACTCACACACACACACACACACACACACACTCACACACACACACACACACACACTCACACACACACACACACTCACACACACACACTCACACACACACACACACACACACACACACACACACACACACACACACTCACACACACACACACACACACACACACACACACACACACACACACTCACACACACAAGCACAAGAAATCACAGCACAAGAACACAATAACAGCGTTTGTGCAACGTTTAACATCTTCCTGTCCGAGACTCAGCTGTGCTGTCACGGGACGTCCTTTAAACTCGTTTCATTGAAGAGTTATTGAATAATGAGTATCTAACAATTATCTGGAGACGTTCAGTAAATTATTAATGCAACACATATAGTGTCATTTCTCCCTCTGAATACGGTTATTGATAAACGATTAATCATTGATTCAAAACAAATATAATCATTATGAACCAGCTCTTAATTATCAAGTGATGAGAGCAAAATCTGCACACGGAAACCGTTTCCAAGTTACACAAAGAGCTTTTTATTCACTAGATCTTTATAAAATCATCTCGTCACTTCAAGACTTCCAGAGCTGATACACGGGGAGAGACCTGAGCACATCCGACACCAAACTGTGCAGGAAAACAGCTGCGATACAAAATACTTTGATAGGAACGATCAGGCCGGGACACTTTACAAACAGGCATAAATACATCCTCTCTAAATATTCATTTCTTTAAATATGATTGGCATATCTGCAGTGCTAAATTTGAAAGTAAATCCTCTCAATCGTTTCTGAATAATTTGATCTTCCTACGGCTAAACAGACAAATGCATATCTCTTTATATATCCTCATATATTTGCAATAGTGAAGAGCTTCTATTAGTGCATAAATATCCCCGGTGTCAATCCTGAGATTCAAATGCAGCATAACATAATTCAGGAACACACCTGCAGTGTCATGTCTCAACATGTCTGTATAAACATCAATTAAATGCATCTTTACACTAGTTGAGCTGGTAGTCGGCATGTCGTTTACACTGACTAGTTGACTAGTATATAATTGATGTTGTGCCAGGCTCCAAGGCCTACTTTAGATCAGATGCAGTGGGAAACATGACTGTGCACTGCAGCACACAGCGCCATCTGGTGGTTGGGATAAGAATTGCTGCAGCTCTTCATGGTGGGTGTATGTGGCACACTGTAAGTGTAACATCTGTGTTTAAACTTCAACTACAGACTCCTCTGACCTCCTCCCTCCTTCAATGTGTCTCTTTTGTTTTTCATGTCTGTTCTAGTTGAAGCCACAGCAGCCTGACGTCTCTTTCTCGGGCTCCATCAGGTCATGCAGGTGAAATCTGGGCTCAGCCGGCAGGTGCACTGAACGTCTCACCAGCTCCCTGCATGGGACAGGATGAGAATCACAGGAATGAACATGTCCTGGAATATGTAAGACTGTATGTTTCATGGGCGTTCAGAAATTATTCGTATATTTATTTCACAGTAATTTACACACCATACCCCATAATGACAAAGCAAAAACCAGACTTTTGATAACTTTGTAAATGTATTACAAATAAAGAACTGAAATATCACATTGGTATAAGTATTCAGACCCTTTGCTATGCCGGTTGAGATTTAGCTCAGGTGGACCCCATTTTGGGCGGCTGGTCGCAGGTGGTAGAGCAGGTCGGCTGCCAATCGCAGGGTTGGCGGTTCGATTCCCGGCCCACACGACTCCACATGCCGAAGTGTCCTTGGGTAAGACACTGAACCCCAAGATCCTCTCAATCCTCTCAATAGCTCCCAATGCAAAACACAGAGATATCCTTAATGAACACCTGGTCCAGAGCACTCAGGAGCTCAAGACTGGGCTGAAGGTTCATCTTCCAACAGGACAATGACCCAAAACACACCACCAAGACAACACAAGAGTGGCTTCGGGACACCTCTGTGAATGTCCTTGAGTGTCCCAGCCAGAGTCCGGACTTGAACCCAATCGAGCATCTCTGGAGAGACCTGACAATATCTGTCCACCGACGGTCCCCGTCCAACCTGACAGAGCTTGAGAGGATCTGCAGAGAAGAATAGCAGATAATCTCCAAATCCAGGTGTGCAAAGCTTGTCCCATTATCCCCAAAAAGACTCGAGGCTGTAATCGCTGCCAAAGGTGCTTCAGCAATGGTCTGAGTTAATGGTCTGATGTGATATTACATTTTTCATTTTAATACATTTGCAAAGTTATCAAATATGAGCTGAAGCAAACTCACTTTCCCACAGTTATAAAGGCATGATCCACGTTCAGTCCGGTCTTGGCGCTGGTCTCCAGGAAAATGACCCCATACTCCTGCCAAAACCATATGAGGAATGAGTTTGAATGTAGTTTAGTTTAAGTTGTCACTCACGACCCCGCCCCAACCTTCCGCCCTGCCACATTCCTCCCTCGTTCTCTCCGGCTGGGGATCCCCCGGCATGACGTACCCCCCCCCCCATAGTTTCAGTTAACAACGCAATTTAATGACAATAGCACGCTGTATGCGCTGTAGTTACTGAAATCTCTTCATGATGCTCTTGATACAAGGTTCCCACTGTCCACTTACAGTCGGCATACATGTTTGTGATGTTCAGAGTTAAAAACACTGGAATAGATGGAGTTAATATGTCGTTCAGACTCACTCTGGCGAGCTTCTCTCCGTCCTCACGTCTGATCACCCTGGAACTGGACATGTCTGACTGTGGACAGATGACACATACGGTGTCAGTGTATGTGTGTCCCGTTTCTCTGATGTACACACTTTTCTAAGCTTACAATGTTCTTACCTTGTTGCCAAGCAACATGATGACGACATCGTCCTGAGCATACTCATGGATCTCAGTTAGCCAAGCCTAAAAAAACAATTAGATGCCTCTAAACTTCTAAGGAAACACAAACATCCTGCATCTACACTTCTGAAGGACGGTGGGGTCCAAAAGTCTGTGTCTGGGATTTTTTCTATTTTTCATTTAAAGGAATAGATCACTCAAAAATGTTACATCTCTCATCATTTACTCACCACCATGCTGTTTCATACTTCCCATACATTAGCAACCAAATTGGGCCGGTTGCTAGGGAGGGTAGAGTCACATGGGGTAACCAAATTGGCCCGGTTGCTAGGGAGGGTAGAGTCACATGGGGTAACCAAATTGGCCCGGTTGCTAGGGAGGGTAGAGTCACATGGGGTAACCAAATTGGGCCGGTTGCTAGGGAGGGTAGAGTCACATGGGGTAACCAAATTGGGCCGGTTGCTAGGGAGGGTAGAGTCACATGGGGTAACCAAATTGGCCCGGTTGCTAGGGAGGGTAGAGTCACATGGGGTAACCAAATTGGCCCGGTTGCTAGGGAGGGTAGAGTCACATGGGGTAACCTCCTCGTGGTCACTATAATGTGGTTCTCGCTCTCGGTGGGGCGTGTGGTGAGTTGCGCGTGGATGCCGCGGAGAATAGCGTGAAGCCTCCAAACGCACTATGTACCCACGGTAACGCGCTCAACAAGTCATGTGATAAGATGCACGGATTGACGGTCTCAGATGCGGAGGGAACTGAGATTCGTCCTCCGCCACCCGGATTGAGGCGAGTCACTACGCCGCCACGAAGACTCAGGGACGGATTACCGACCAGGCCAATGGGGCCATTGCCCAGGGGCCTTTGACTGCCCGAGGGGTCCTGGGGTTTAAGGTTGTATGAACTAGTTTGGTGATCCCCCCGCTCAACAACTTTTGGGCATGAATAACGAAATCCCACCAAACTCCCAATATTTCTTGTTCACTAATTAATGTATATTAGTAACTTATTTTACAGATGGTCACATTTTCAGGTTTCTTGTTTCTCAAATCATCCTTGATAAAATGACCAATCAGGTTTGTTCCCGTCAGCTTCAGTGAACGTTGTCATGAAAGACCAAGTTGGACAAATCAAAGATGAATTTATAAGGCAGGTTTAAAAAATAAATAAATAAATAAAGGCATTTATGTCTCTTCATACACACACACACACACATCACATGTCTCTTCATACACACACACACATCACATGTCTCTTCATACACACACACACATCACATGTCTCTTCACACACACACACACACACACACACATCACATGTCTCTTCATACACACACACACATCACATGTCTCTTCATACACACACACACATCACATGTCTCTTCATACACACACACACATCACATGTCTCTTCATACACACACACACACATCACATGTCTCTTCACACACACACACACACACACACACATCACATGTCTCTTCATACACACACACACATCACATGTCTCTTCATACACACACACACATCACATGTCTCTTCATACACACACACACACATCACATGTCTCTTCATACACACACACACATCACATGTCTCTTCATACACACACACACACATCACATGTCTCTTCATACACACACACACATCACATGTCTCTTCATACACACACACACACATCACATGTCTCTTCACACACACACACACACACACACACATCACATGTCTCTTCACACACACACACACACACACATCACATGTCTCTTCACACACACACACACACACACATCACATGTCTCTTCACACACACACACACACACACACACATCACATGTCTCTTCACACACACACACACACACACACACACATCACATGTCTCTTCACACACACACACACACACACACACACATCACATGTCTCTTCACACACACACACACACACACACACACACACACACATCACATGTCTCTTCACACACACACACACACACACACACACACATCACATGTCTCTTCACACACACACACACACACACATCACATGTCTCTTCACACACACACACACACACACACATCACATGTCTCTTCACACACACACACACACACACACATCACATGTCTCTTCACACACACACACACACACACATCACATGTCTCTTCACACACACACACACACACACACACACATCACATGTCTCTTCACACACACACACACACACACATCACATGTCTCTTCACACACACACACACACACACACACACATCACATGTCTCTTCACACACACACACACACACACATCACATGTCTCTTCACACACACACACACACACACACACATCACATGTCTCTTCACACACACACACACACACACACATCACATGTCTCTTCACACACACACACACACACACATCACATGTCTCTTCACACACACACACACACACACATCACATGTCTCTTCACACACACACACACACACACATCACATGTCTCTTCACACACACACACACACACACACACATCACATGTCTCTTCACACACACACACACACACACACACACACATCACATGTCTCTTCACACACACACACACACACACACACATCACATGTCTCTTCACACACACACACACACACACACACACACATACATCACATGAACTGAGCGCAGCTACAGACAGAATCCAGATGCTTTGAAATGAAATGTGATTACTGATTGAGACTGTGATGGATAAATAGAGTTTGTACCCGTGTGTTATCAAACGATGATCGGCTGGTGATGTCATAAAGCAAGAGAAGAGCTGTGAGAGGTGAAGGAGAAGAACACGATTATATAACATCAATCTATAAAACACAAATAAAACTGATTCAGACAGACAGACGGCAGAAATGTCTCACCCTGAGCGTCTCTGTAATACGCATGTGTGACGCTGCGGAACCGCTCCTGTCCTGCCGTATCCCAGATCTGACACAGCATTCATACCATATCATTTCCCAATACTTTATATAAGAGTGTTAAACTATGTGTCACCTTCACTCACCTGTAACTTCACCTTCAGCTCGTCCACTGTGAGCACTTTATTCTGACAAAAGAAAACAGTGAACACTTATTGTGACGTCTCAGAGCAATGCTGTCTGATCTGAAATCAGTATGAGGCGTCTTTCCACACATCCATTCACTATTGATTAAGAGCTGATTGCTTAACAGGGTGAATCACCGTAAATCCGATTCCCACGGTTGCAGAAAAAGATCCCGGGATGAATTTGCCCTGATCAAACTGAACCAGCAGAGATGTTTTACCCACACCGCTGTCTCCAACCAGGATAGTCTACAGGAGGACAGAGTGGGATGAAGAGGTTGCTCTGATGGACATGTCACATCGAACTCTACCAGACATGAATCAATATCAGGTCATCAATACATCAATAACATTATATCATCCTTCAAATCATTCCAGAACATTTCTATGTGAAGTCAAAGATGAGTGATGGTGCTGATGGAGGTGTGCTGTTGCCATAACAACAGAGTCAGAGATGCTGCCCAGCCCCCGCTCTCAACAGGAAGTGATTAGGCTGAAGAAACACAGATGCTGTTCATTCAGCTAACAATATTAATAATATAATAACTATTATTTCCTTTTAAGGTTTTAAACATTTATGAATGACATGAAAAATAATGTTTTAAATATCAAAATAGTCCTAAATACTTAAAATATGTTTCTCTTTATGATCAACTTTAGTTTTGGTCAATTTTACATTTACATTATCATATTTTTTTCAATAGAAAATCTAATTTAATTATTTATATTTTCTATATTTATATAATATTTTTTATAATTTTTTGAAAATCTAATTTAATTGTTATTTGCATTTTTTATATTTATATATATTTTTTATGCTCGGACTTGGAGTTGAACTGAATGACACACAAACACACAGTTCATGGTATTAATACAGTAAATTCCCTTATTTGAGCTTTTAAATGTGATCTCAAATAACCCGATCAGATGATTATTTAATATCACGACAGGCCAAGATGGATGTTAATGCAACTGATGAAACACAGTGACAGCATGTGTGTCCTTATTCATGAACAATACTTGTGACAGTTTTATTCAGTTATGAAACAAAGCTGCTGAATACTGAAAATAACAACAACAACAACAACAACACACAACACATGCACGCACACACACACACACACACGCAAACACACACACGCACACACAAACACGCGCACACAAACACATGCACGCGCGCACGCACACACACACACACTCGCAAACACAAACACGCGCACACGCACACATACACAAACTCATTCACACACACACAAACACATGCACTCACACACAAAAAACTCATTCACACACACACAAAGAAACTCATTCACACACACACACGCACACAAAATCATTCACACACACACATACACACAAACTCATTCACACACACACACAAACATAAAAACACACACAGAAACACACTGACACAAATAAACACTGACACACACACACACACTCACACAAACAGTGACACACACACTCTCACACTCTCTCACACACACTCACACAAACATACACACACACACATTGTACAGCACTAATAACGCTGATGATACAGATAGATGTTTCAGAGCCCATCGGATATTATAACACTATAATCACTATAAATATATATAAATATAAATCACTATATTTACATATTAATCACAGACGCTCTTGAAAAACGGCCTCATTATTCCATGTGTCGCACTAAAACACAGAGTCGCTGAGCCTGAAACTATGAATGAATGAATGAATATTTATCGTGCTTGATTCTTTATGATACTCCAAACAAATAAACATCTGCATCTCACACACACAATAAAATCAAAATATATGAAGAAAAGCACGTAACGGAGACATTAAACCACAATCTGTCAATCAGCGGTCTGTATTAGATGATCAAGCACATGTCGGTGTATCGATCATCATCATTAATTAAACATTACCTTGTGCGTTAGATCCTGATTATAAGCGACGCCCGCAGCGCTCATCTCATCCATCGCGCGCACTCACGAGGGCGCGCTGCGCGTCTCTGCTGACGCGCGCACACGCAAATGACGACACATCAGAACAAATCTACGTCATCGCCCATCAGTGTAAACACACAGCGAGTGAGACTGATGAGGTGTGTTTGTAACACAACATGCACAATGAATAAACAATGAAAGAGATGTTACACGCCGAACTGGATGAAAGGAGGAAGTTCTCATGGTGGACTCTAGATGTCAGCACAGTCAAAACTATTCACTCACTCCGTTTCAGACGGAGGATAATGGCTACTAATATACTAAACATGGATTTCATCTCAGTCCTGGGTTTGGTGTTGTTGCTGCTCTCCTATAATGGGGTCTTACACTTACATTCAAGTCAACATGAAATGCTGATCACAGTCCATCTGACTTCCGTGATGAGATTTAGCCTTTTTATAATCTAGACTAACTTCATGAGTAACATAAGTGATGAGGTCAAGCTATACATTCATCTGTAGTTAAGCCCAAAGTCTACTTAGATTTTGATGTGAATCCTCAGCATTTGTGTACAGCCGAATAGTTTGCATATATACATCGTGTGATATCAGCATGAAGCGATCATCTGTGATCCGCAACTGCTTTCGTGATCTTGAATAACATATAACGTGCGAGTAAGTGCAGCCGGTGGACTTTCTGGTGCCTTCATCACATTTGCATGCCGTAAATGTGGCTGAAGTATATCTAGATACTCTCTGGACATGAAACGCAAGTCGATGCATGCCGTAAATGTGGCTTAAGTACATCTAGATACTCTCCGGACATGAAACGCAAGTCGATGCATGGTGTAAATGTGGCTTAAGTATATCTAGATACTCTCCGGACATGAAACGCAAGTCGATGCATGCCGTAAATGTGGCTGAAGTATATCTAGATACTCTCCGGACATGAAACGCAAGTCGATGCATGCCGTAAATGTGGCTGAAGTATATCTAGATACTCTCTGGACATGAAACGCAAGTCGATGCATGCCGTAAATGTGGCTGAAGTATATCTAGATACTCTCTGGACATGAAACGCAAGTCGATGCATGCCGTAAATGTGGCTTAAGTACATCTAGATACTCTCCGGACATGAAACGCAAGTCGATGCATGGTGTAAATGTGGCTTAAGTATATCTAGATACTCTCCGGACATGAAACGCAAGTCGATGCATGCCGTAAATGTGGCTGAAGTATATCTAGATACTCTCCGGACATGAAACGCAAGTCGATGCATGCCGTAAATGTGGCTGAAGTATATCTAGATACTCTCTGGACATGAAACGCAAGTCGATGCATGGTGTAAATGTGGCTTAAGTATATCTAGATACTCTCCGGACATGAAACGCAAGTCGATGCATGGTGTAAATGTGGCTTAAGTATATCTAGATACTCTCCGGACATGAAACGCAAGTCGATGCATGCCGTAAATGTGGCTGAAGTATATCTAGATACTCTCTGGACATGAAACGCAAGTCGATGCATGCCGTAAATGTGGCTTAAGTACATCTAGATACTCTCCGGACATGAAACGCAAGTCGATGCATGCCGTAAATGTGGCTTAAGTATATCTAGATACTCTCCGGACATGAAACACAAGTCGATGCATGCCGTAAATGTGGCTTAAGTATATCTAGATACTCTCCGGACATGAAACGCAAGTCGATGCATGGTGTAAATGTGGCTTGAGTATATCTAGATACTCTCCGGACATGAAACGCAAGTCGATGCATGCTGTAAATGTGGCTTGAGTATATCTAGATACTCTCCGGACATGAAACGCAAGTCGATGCATGGTGTAAATGTGGCTGAAGTATATCTAGATACTCTCCGGACATGAAACGCAAGTCGATGCATGGTGTAAATGTGGCTTAAGTATATCTAGATACTCTCCGGACATGAAACGCAAGTCGATGCATGGTGTAAATGTGGCTTAAGTATATCTAGATACTCTCCGGACATGAAACGCAAGTCGATGCATGCCGTAAATGTGGCTTAAGTACATCTAGATACTCTCCGGACATGAAACGCAAGTCGATGCATGGTGTAAATGTGGCTGAAGTATATCTAGATACTCTCCGGACATGAAACGCAAGTCGATGCATGCCGTAAATGTGGCTTAAGTACATCTAGATACTCTCCGGACATGAAACGCAAGTCGATGCATGGTGTAAATGTGGCTGAAGTATATCTAGATACTCTCCGGACATGAAACGCAAGTCGATGCATGGTGTAAATGTGGCTTAAGTATATCTAGATACTCTCCGGACATGAAACGCAAGTCGATGCATGGTGTAAATGTGGCTTAAGTACATCTAGATACTCTCCGGACATGAAACGCAAGTCGATGCATGGTGTAAATGTGGCTTAAGTATATCTAGATACTCTCCGGACATGAAACGCAAGTCGATGCATGGTGTAAATGTGGCTTAAGTATATCTAGATACTCTCCGGACATGAAACGCAAGTCGATGCATGGTGTAAATGTGGCTTGAGTATATCTAGATACTCTCCGGACATGAAACGCAAGTCGATGCATGGTGTAAATGTGGCTTAAGTATATCTAGATACTCTCCGGACATGAAACGCAAGTCGATGCATGGTGTAAATGTGGCTTAAGTATATCTAGATACTCTCCGGACATGAAACGCAAGTCGATGCATGGTGTAAATGTGGCTTAAGTATATCTAGATACTCTCCGGACATGAAACGCAAGTCGATGCATGCCGTAAATGTGGCTTAAGTATATCTAGATACTCTCCGGACATGAAACGCAAGTCGATGCATGCCGTAAATGTGGCTTAAGTATATCTAGATACTCTCCGGACATGAAACGCAAGTCGATGCATGCCGTAAATGTGGCTTAAGTATATCTAGATACTCTCCGGACATGAAACGCAAGTCGATGCATGCCGTAAATGTGGCTTAAGTATATCTAGATACTCTCCGGACATGAAACGCAAGTCGATGCATGCCGTAAATGTGGCTTAAGTATATCTAGATACTCTCCGGACATGAAACGCAAGTCGATGCATGCCGTAAATGTGGCTTAAGTACATCTAGATACTCTCCGGACATGAAACGCATGTCGATGCATGCCGTAAATGTGGCTTAAGTACATCTAGATACTCTCCGGACATGAAACGCAAGTCGATGCATGGTGTAAATGTGGCTTAAGTATATCTAGATACTCTCCGGACATGAAACGCAAGTCGATGCATGCCGTAAATGTGGCTTAAGTATATCTAGATACTCTCCAACGTTGTATCAACACACTCTAAAACCCAGATGGCAGTTCTGTATTTGGCATGAAGGTTTTGTGCATAAAGACACATTCTGCTCCCCTCATCAGGCCTTGAGCAATCAAGAGTGACTTTCGACGATCTGAGATTGTTCTCACAGTTTCCGATTGGAGCCGCAGTTCACTATTAGACGTCTGTGGTCAAATCTGGAGGCAATTCAGAGCTTTAAATGTACTGCAATCAGTTGAAATCTGATGTAGATGGAATGTGAGGATGGCAGACGTCCAATTATACTTCGACTTCAGAGATGTTAGAGTTGTTTTACTCTCTGGTTCTGCTGTACAGAAGCACTCGAGTTATTACATGTGTTGAAATGTCCATCATTTGTGTACTTTAATAGTTATAGAATGATCATGTAGACCTAAACCAAACAGGAAACCTCCACGAGCTCTGGTGAGCCTGTTACAATGTTGAAACATAGTAATACATGTCAGAAGCACACACACACACACACACACACTCACACACACACTCACACACACTCACACACACACACATATACACACACACACACTCACACACACTCTCACACACACTCACACACACTCACACACACTCACACACACTCACACACACACACATATACACACACACTCACACACACACACACACTCACACACACACTCACACACACACTCACACACACACACATATACACACACACACACACTCACACACACACACACACACACACACACTCACACTCACACACACACTCACGCACTCACGCACACACGCACGCACTCATGCACACTCGCACGCACACTCACACACACACACACACTCACACACTCACACTCACACACACACACTCACACACACACACACACACACACACACACTCACACACACTCACACACACACACACACTCACACACACACACACACACACACTCACACTCACTCACACACACACACACACACACTCACACACACTCACACACACTCACACACAAACACACACACACACACACACTCACACACACACACACACACACACTCACACACACACACACACACTCACACACACTCACACACACACACTCACACACACACACACACTCACACACACACACTCACACACACTCACACACACACACACTCACACACACACACACACACACACACACACACTCACACACACTCACACACACACACACACACACACACACTCACACACACTCACACACACACACACACACACTCACACACACACACACACACACACTCACACACACACACACACACACACACACACACTCACACACACTCACACACACACACTCACACACACACACTCACACACACTCACACACACACACACTCACACACACACACACACACACACACACACACTCACACACACTCACACACACACACACACACACTCACACACACTCACACACACTCACACACACACACACACACACACACACACTCACACACACAGCATGTGTTAAACAGTGAATTCATGCAGTGTCTTGATGTCTATATACATGCATAATAATTGGTGAGAGAGAGCACGCATCAGGTTTTAGACTCAGTGTCTGACTGTGTAATTCAGTTTCATTGGGATAATGATTATAAGGATGTATAATACTGTATATTGCTAAAGCTGCTAAAGTTTAACCTGCAGGCTTTTGTCCTGTCAATCAAACATCAGATGTGCATGTATTTGGCAGACTGCGCTATAGGCCTCTATTAGACTGAAACTGAGTGACCTTGAATGAAGAATGTGAGTCAATAACACATATGAAACACACTCTCTCTCTCTCTCCTGCTCACACAGAAAGAAAGTTAAACTGTAGTTTGTGGTTTAGCTCAAATTGCAAAGTAGGCTGACTGCATTTCAAAATGCATATTTAGTTTGCAACTGTTTGCATTGGATGAATGACCTACATTACCAGTTAAACTAAACAAAAGGGTTGAATACGTTTCTAATGCAACAAGTAATCTGTAATTAATGAGGCTGCTATCCCTTCAGCTGACCACTAGAGGGAGCCCTCTCCCGAATACTGACACTGCACTGTTTCTTCAATGGTGACTTCCTGTTTGTATTGTATAAATAGCCTGTATGAATGAATGAATTATTGCTAGTTTCACTGCCTTACCAAGCGTTATTCTCATAGCGCTACATTAGTACTGGGAAAATGTGAAACATCACAGCTGCTGCCAAGTATTTGCATTGGACTCACACCATGCAATAAATAATAACAAATTATATATTTTTTAACTTTAGCGGT
Organism: Moxostoma hubbsi; assembly: GCA_032164185.1. Lineage (NCBI taxonomy): Eukaryota > Metazoa > Chordata > Actinopteri > Cypriniformes > Catostomidae > Moxostoma > Moxostoma hubbsi. The sequence continues at coordinate 531,266 of JAVLUX010000195.1, read as the reverse complement.
TTTCAAAGCACTTTACACTGCATCTCATTCACCCACTCACATTCACACACTAATGATGTCAGAGCTGCATGTAAGGTGCCAGTCTGCCATTGGGAGCACCTTGGGGTTCAGTGTCTTGCCCAAGGACACTTCGGCATGTGGAATCATGTGGGCTGAGAATCGAACCACCAACCCTGTGATTAGTGGCCGACCCGCTCTACCACCTGCTGACTATCACACCTGGAGTAGTGAGTTTGAATTTAGGTGACTCCTGCCAGGCCTCGTTAGCAACCAAATTGTCCCGGTTGCTAGGGAGGGTAGAGTCACATGGGGTAACCAAATTGTCCTGGTTGCTAGGGAGGGTAGAGTCACATGGGGTAACCAAATTGTCCCGGTTGCTAGGGAGGGTAGAGTCACATGGGGTAACCAAATTGTCCTGGTTGCTAGGGAGGGTAGAGTCACATGGGGTAACCTAATTGTCCCGGTTGCTAAGGAGGGTAGAGTCACATGGGGTAACCAAATTGTCCCGGTTGCTAGGGAGGGTTGAGTCACATGGGGTAACCAAATTGACCCGGTTGTTAGGGAGGGTTGAGTCACATGGGGTAACCAAATTGGCCCGGTTGCTAGGGAGGGTAGAGTCACATGGGGTAACCAAACTGGCTCGGTTGCTAGGGAGGGTTGAGTCACATGGGGTAACCAAATTGACCTGGTTGCTAGGGAGGGTTGAGTCACATGGGGTAACCAAATTGACCCGGTTGCTAGGGAGGGTTGAGTCACATGGGGTAACCAAATTGGCCCGGTTGCTAGGGAGGGTAGAGTCACATGGGGTAACCAAACTGGCTCGGTTGCTAGGGAGGGTTGAGTCACATGGGGTAACCAAATTGACCCGGTTGCTAGGGAGGGTTGAGTCACATGGGGTAACCAAATTGGCCTGGTTGCTAGGGAGGGTAGAGTCACATGGGGTAACCAAATTGTCCCGGTTGCTAGGGAGGGTGGAGTCACATGGGGTAACCTCCTCGTGGTGGTGATTAGTGGTTCTCTCAATGGGGCGTGTGGTGAGTTGTGTGTGGATCGTGGAGAGTAGCATGAGTCTCCACATGCTGTGAGTCTCCGCAGAGTCATGCACAATGTGTCACGTGATCAGATGCGCCGATTGGCGATCTAAGAAGCGGAGACAACTGAGATTCATCCTCCACCACCTGGATTGAGGCGAGTATCCGCACCACCGCGAGGAGCTACTAAGTAGTGGGAATTGCGCATTCCAAACTCGGGATAAAATAAAAGAAT
>JAVLUX010000195.1:500000-510000 GCA_032164185.1 Moxostoma hubbsi | reverse complement strand
TAAATGAACATTTCTAACTCCTCCCACAGCTCAACACATGGCGCAGATCTTCAGACTGTTCTGGAATCTGTTCTGTCTGTCTAACAGAGCGGACTCGAGCTTTCACAGAATATACGAAAAATCCCGTAAACTTGCAAAATACTCAAACAGACAAATGAAACATTTAAACTCCAACAGTCTGATTGACAGCATATCTGTCTGCCTGTCTGTCTGTCTGTCTAAATATCTGCCTGTCTGTCTGTCAATATCTGTCTGTCTGTCTGTCTGTCTAAATATCTGTCTAAATATCTGTCTGTCTGTCTAAATATCTGTCTGTCTGTCTGTCTAAATATCTGTCTGTCTAAATATCTGTCTGTCTGTCTAAATATCTGTCTGTCTGTCTGTCTAAATATCTGTCTGTCTAAATATCTGTCTGTCTGTCTGTCTGTCTAAATATCTGTCTGTCTGTCTGTCTGTCTAAATATCTGTCTGTCTGTCTAAATATCTGTCTAAATATCTGTCTGTCTGTCTGTATATCTGTCTGTCTGTATAAATATCTGTCTGTATATCTGTCTGTCTGTCTGTATATCTGTCTGTCTGTATAAATATCTGTCTGTATATCTGTCTGTCTGTCTGTATATCTGTCTGTCTGTATAAATATCTGTCTGTATATCTGTCTGTCTGTCTGTATATCTGTCTGTCTGAATATCTGTCTGTCTGTCTAAATATCTGTCTATCTGTCTAAATATCTGTCTCTCTGTCTGTCTGCCCGTCTATCTATCTGTCTGTCTGTCTAAATATCTGTCTGTCTGTCTGTCTGTCTGTCTATCTATCTGTCTGTCTGTCTAAATATCTGTCTGTCTGTCTAAATATCTGTCTGTCAATATCTGTCTGTCTGTCTAAATATCTGCCTGTCTGTCTGTCAATATCTGTCTGTCTGTCTAAATATCTGCCTGTCTGTCTAAATATCTGTCTAAATATCTGTCTGTCTGTCTGTCTAAATATCTGCCTGTCTGTCTGTCAATATCTGTCTGTCTGTCTAAATATCTGTCTGTCTGTCTGTCTAAATATTTGCCTGTCTGTCTGTCAATATCTGTCTGTCTGTCTAAATATCTGTCTGTCTAAATATCTGTCTGTCTGTCTAAATATCTGTCTGTCTGCCTGTCTATCTATCTTTCTGTCTGTCTTTCTATCCGTCTCTGTTAGTCCATCTGTCTGTCTGTAGCTGCTGATCTGTCTCACTGTCGTGTTTGTGTAACCATCAAACTTCTACTTTTGAAACTTGTTTAACTTCCAAACAGGCTTTGACAAGCTGAAATGAAAGTTAGCTGTGAGAAAAGCAGATTTGGTATATTTTATAATATTTCACATAGAATATTCTTGGATGTATTTTTATAAATAACACAATGATATTCAGACATGAATGTGTTTAGGACGCTGTACAGTGACTCACCTCCGTCCAGTGTTTTAAGATCTGTCTCGCCCAAGTAAGCGAGAGTTGCACACAGGGGTGGTGTGAGAAACAGATCAGAGAAAGATTGCAACGCCTTGATGAACGCAGAACTCAAGGAGCTCACCACATGGGTCAGCAGCTCCATAACTGTCCGAACCCCAAACTACAGACTCAAATAACTGTCCGAACCCCAAACTACAGACTCACGGATCTGGAGAGTCTTCGAGCAGCTCAATGTTGAACAACAGACTGTCTGTGTTACTGAAGCTGGTTTGTGCGTGGAGTCAGTGACTGCTCACGAGTTCTTTCTGCAGATTATTGTGTCAGATTGTTGGTCTTGATCCAGACATTGTGCAGCTGTTACTCAAGCTCTGTTCAAACACACACACACACACACATACACACACACACACTTCTCACATCAATTACATCTTATCTTGCTGTTAATAAAACAGAACAGTAAGTCCAATTCACCCAGGCCAGTGAAATCATTGTGTCCGTATCTCTAAACTAGGTAGCTAAAGTTTGTAGACACAAATTTTATGCTGGCTTGTCTGAAAGTGTAAAATTTTTGTACAAGTTTGGGGGTTACAGACAGACAGACAGACAGACAGACAGATAGACTGACCAATGGCAAAGACAGACAGACAGATCGATATTAAACAACAGACAGACGGAGAGACTGACAGACCAACTGACCGACAGACAGACAGATCGATATTAAACAACAGACAGACGGAGAGACTGACAGACCAACTGACCGACAGACAGACAGATCGATATTAAACAACAGACAGACGGAGAGACTGACAGACCAACTGACCGACAGACAGACAGATCGATATTAAACAACAGACAGACGGAGAGACTGACAGACCAACTGACCGACAGACAGACAGATCGATATTAATCAACAGACAGACGGAGAGACTGACAGACCAACTGACCGACAGACACACAGATCGATATTAAACAACAGACAGACGGAGAGACTGACAGACCAACTGACCGACAGACAGACAGATCAATATTAAACAACAGACAGACGGAGAGACTGACAGACCAACTGACCGACAGACAGACAGATCGATATTAAACAACAGACAGACGGAGAGACTGACAGACCAACTGACCGACAGACAGACAGACAGATATTAAACAACAGACAGAGACTGACAGACCAATTGACCGACAGACAGACAGATCGATATTAAACAACAGACAGACGGAGAGACTGACAGACCAACTGACCGACAGATCGATATTAAACAACAGACAGAGGGAGAGACTGACAGACCAACTGATCGATATTAAACAACAGACAGACGGAGAGACTGACAGACCAACTGACCGAAAGACAGACAGATCGATATTACACAACAGACAGAGGGAGAGACTGACAGACCAACTGACTGACAGACAGATCGATATTAAACAACAGACAGAGGGAGAGACTGACAGACCAACTGACCGACTGACCGACAGAAAGATAGATAGATAGATAGATAGATATTAAACAACACAGACAGAGAGACTGACAGACCAACTGACTGACAGACAGACAGACAGATTGATATTAAACAACAGACAGAGGGAGAGACTGACAGACCAACTGATCAATATTAAACAACAGACAGACGGAGAGACTGACAGACCAACTGACCGACAGACAGACAGATCTATATTAAACAACAGACAGACGGAGAGACAGACAGACCAACTGACCGACAGACAGACAGATCGATATTAAACAACAGACAGAGGGAGAGACTGACAGACCAACTGACCAACAGACAGAAAGATAGATAGATCGATATTAAACAACAGACAGAGGGAGAGACTGACAGACGAACTGACCGACAGACAGACAGATATTAAACAACAGACAGAGGGAGAGACTGCCAGACCAACAGACAGACAGATAGATATTAAACAACACAGACAGAGAGAGAGAGACTGACAGACCAACAGACAGACAGATAGATATTAAACAACACAGACAGAGAGACTGACAGACAGATAGATATTAAACAACACAGACAGAGGGAGAGACTGAAAGACCAACTGACGACAGACAGATATTAAACAACAGACAGAGGGAGAGACTGACAGACCAACTGATCGATATTATACAACAGACAAACGGAGAGACTGACAGACCAACTGACCGACAGACAGACAGATCGATATTAAACAACAGACAGAGGGAGAGACTGACAGACCAACTGACCAACAGACAGACAGACAGATATTAAACAACAGACAGAGGGAGAGACTGACAGACCAACTGACTGACAGACAGATAGATATTAAACAACAGACAGAGGGAGAGACTGACAGACCAACAGACAGACAGATAGATATTAAACAATACAGACAGAGGGAGAGACTGAAAGACCAACTGACCAACAGACAGACAGATAGATATTAAACAACACAGACAGAGAGACTGACAGACCAACTGACTGACCGACAGACAGACAGACAGACAGACAGATATTAAACAACAGACAGAGGGAGAGACTGACAGACCAACTGACCGACAGACAGATAGATATTAAACAACAGACAGAGGGAGAGACTGACAGACCAACAGACAGACAGATAGATATTAAACAATACAGACAGAGGGAGAGACTGAAAGACCAACTGACCAACAGACAGACAGATAGATATTAAACAACACAGACAGAGAGACTGACAGACCAACTGACTGACCGACAGACAGACAGATAGATATTAAACAACAGACAGAGGGAGAGACTAACAGACCAACAGACAGACAGATAGATATTAAACAACACAGACAGAGAGAGAGAGAGACTGACAGACCAACAGACAGACAGATAGATATTAAACAACACAGACAGAGGGAGAGACTGACAGACCAACTGACCGACAGACAGACAGATAGATCGATATTAAACAACAGACAGATGGAGAGACTGACAGACCAACAGACAGACAGATATTAAACAACACAGACAGAGATACTGACAGACCAACTGACCGACAGACAGACACATATTAAACAACAGAGAGAGGGAGAGACTGACAGACCAACAGACAGACAGATCGATATTAAACAACAGACAGACAGAGAGACTGACAGACCAACTGATCGATATTAAACAACACAGACAGAGGGAGAGACTGACAGACCAACTGACCGACAGATAGATATTAAACAACAGACAGAGAGAGAGAGACTGACAGACCAACTGACCGACAGATCGATATTAAAAAACGGACAGAGAGACTGACAGACCAACTGATCGATATTAAACAACACAGACAGAGGGAGAGACTGACAGATGAACTGACCGACAGACAGACAGATATTAAACAACACAGACAGAGGGAGAGACTGACAGACCAACAGACAGATCGATTTTAAACAACAGACAGAGAGACTGACAGACCAACTGACCGACAGACAGACAGACAGATCGATATTAAACAACAGACAGACGGAGAGACTGACAGACCAACTGACCGATATTAAACAACAGACAGACGGAGAGACTGACAGACCAACTGACCGATATTAAACAACAGACAGACGGAGAGCCTGACAGACCAACTGACCGACAGACAGACAGATTGATATTAAACAACAGACAGACAGAGAGAGACTGACAGACCAACTGACCGACAGACAGACAGATAGATATTAAACAACAGACAGAGGGAGAGACTAACAGACCAACAGACAGACAGATAGATATTAAACAACAGACAGACAGAGAGACTGACAGACCAACTGACCAACAGACAGACAGATAGATATTAAACAACACAGACAGAGAGACTGACAGACCAACTGACCGACAGACAGATATTAAACAACAGACAGATAGACAGACCAAATGACATAGACAGACAGAGTATATGTGTGTGTGTGTCTCTGTGAGTATATGTGTGTGTGTGTGTGTGTGTCTGTGAGTATATATGTGTGTGAGTATGTGTGTATATGTGTGTCTCTGTGAGTATATGTATATGTGTGTGTGTGTGTCTCTGTGAGTATGTGTTTGTGTGTGTCTCTGTGAGTATGTGTGTGTGTCTGTGAGTATATGTGTGTGTGTGTGTATATGTGTGTGTGTGTGTGTGTATGTGAGTGTGTCTCTGTGAGTATATGTGTTTGTGTGTGTCTGTGAGTTTATGTGTGTGTGTGGGTGTGTCTCTGTGAGTATATGTGTGTGTGTGTGTCTCTGTGAGTATATATGTGTGTGAGTATGTGTGTATATGTGTGTCTCTGTGAGTATGTGTTTGTGTGTGTCTCTGTGAGTATGTGTGTGTGTGTCTGTGAGTATATGTGTGTGTGTGTGTATGTGAGTGTGTCTCTGTGAGTATATGTGTGTGTGTATATGTGTGTGTCTGTGTGAGTATATGTGTGTGTGTGAGTATATGTGTGTGAGTATATGTGTGTCTCTGTGAGTGTGTGTGTGTCTCTGTGAGTGTGTGTGTGTCTCTGTGAGTATATGTGTGTGTGTGTGTCTGTGAGTTTATGTGTGTGTGTCTGTGAGTATATGTGTGTGAGTATATGTGTGTGTCTGTGAGTACATGCTTGTCTGTGAGTATATGCGTGTGTGTGTGTCTCTGTGAGTATATTGTGTGTGTCTGTGAGTTTATGTGTGTGTGTGTCTGTGAGTATATGCGTGTGTGTGTCTCTGTGAGATTTTGTGTGTGTGTGTGTGTATGTGAATGAATGTGTGTGTGTATGTGTATGTATGTGTGTGTGTGTGTGTGTGTGCGTCTTATCAGGAAACTTCTCTTGCAGACAAGGGAACAAGGACTTTGTTTTCAACATGTCACATCATTTAATGCAACAATGATAAAATAATGTTTTAATAATCAGAGATCACAGGGTTCACAGAATGACAATCCCCCAATTAAAGATTATAAATGTTTCCTGCACAAGTCAGTATCTGCAGAAGAATCTAGAACACACCTGTGATTCTCTCACCTGATGTGTTACATCATCATCATCACACTCGCTGCTCTGTGAACCCAACAACACCCTAAAACTGCAGGACAAACCAGAAGCACCAGTTCACCAGCGCTGCCAATCAAACACATCTGCAGGTCCTCGTGACACGACATTAATGAATCAGAACACGTGTTTTAAATGATTCTGATTATTACAGGTGATCATTAACTTCCAGTAATGAGCTGATCATGTTAATCAGGTGTGTTCAACAGCAGGACGTGTACATGAGTGCTGTGACTCCACATCAGAATTCACAAACACTCATTTAATGTTCAGTTGCTACATAAAATCAAATATTACATTCTGATCAATGACGTCACGGGAGAATGTGTGTGATAAAATATTTAATCATTAAATACATTTCATTGCTGGGTGAATTTCACCAAACCGGTCTAGAATGGCCAGGTTATATTTTAAAATAAAATAAAATGATAATAATAATGCAATCATTTCTAAATTAAAAAGGAAATTCCTTATTTGTCAAATTGCCAAACGACTCAATTAAATATATAAATAATGCATCACTGCTTTTTAAAAAACTAAAAATCATAAAATTAACCTTTTATATTAAATAAAATGTTTATTTGAACATTATCTTTTGAGCATAAATCTGAAAATAAAGACGGAAAGCTCTTTAAAAATCAGTTTAATGCTAAAATAAAATAGAAAATGACATTTATTAATTTATTTAGTGATGTAATATTTTTCGTTTTTATTAACTATTTTATTATGCATTTAATTATGTACTTAAATGATGGACTAAAGTACTCGAAATAATTAAATCAATAAAAAAAATATGAATTAAATGTACAAATTAAATTTTTAATAAAACGGAATTGTTAAATAAACCAATAATTAAAATGTAATTTTATTTAATTATTTATTTTAATGATGGACTAAAGTACTCAAAATGAAATAAAATCAATAAAAAAAAAATGAATTAAATGTACAAATTACTTTTTTAATAAAACGGAATCATTAAATAAACCAAATTTTATTATGTATTTAATTATTTAAATGATGGACTAAAGTACTCAAAAAGAAATAATTAAATCAATAAAAAAAATATTAATTAAAATGTACAAATTTATTTAAAATAAAAAAGGAATCATTAAATACCCCAATAATTAAAACATACCCATTCACTTTATAATAATAATGAGAAAACACATTTATGCTTTAAAACTTTACATAAAATGTATAAAATAAAACAACCATTTCATTTTGAACAATGTGGAAAATGCCTCATTTTGCTCCGAGTGAATCATGATGTTCATGATGATCTTCATCAGTTTAATCTCCTCATCCCTCCTTACTCTCCTTTCACTCGCGTCCCGTCCCGCGTCCCGTCCCGCGTCCCGTCCCGGCTCATGTACGACCGATAGAAGAACGTGCAGAAGAGCAGCAGGTAACTGAGGTACATGAGGGATCCATACATGATGTTGTGTGTGGTGGACACACAGTGAACGTCGTGTTTCCACCTGTAGACGAGCGCCAGCACGCTCAAACCTGCCACCATCTGCACAATCTGCAGCACCGTGATCAGCATGGCACACGGTCTGGGCACGCGCGCGCCGGCCGCTTTAGCGGTGTAATAACTGTACATAAACGCGTGCACGGTGTAGTTCATCATCATGAACCAGCCGCCGCCCGCCACGCGCTCTTTATACGAGTACCAGGTGTACAGAAGCACGGTGATGTGATGATACCAGTGCAGGAAGATCAGACGCTGCTTACGGAGAACTATAAACACGGTGTCACCTGCAGAAACATGCAACATCTTCATCATCGTCATCTTCATCATCATCATCATCGTGTCAATCTCAACACGTGCACGCAGCCATTACCAGTTTCAGATAGCTCACCCAAAAATGAACATTTCGTCATTGGTCAAGATAATTTGATGCATTATATTCCTTCACAGAATGTCCGAGCTGCTCTCCGCATCATTACAGACGCACGTGCGCGCGCGCGTCACTATCGGTTCTCCAATGAAATGCAGCGGAGCGCAACACTGAATAATTAATCAGCAGAAGTCGTGAATATGCATGAGGTGCGCGAGTCTATTCTCATCCTATCAGATGATCTGTTTGGAGCTGGACAGTCATGCTCATTAATTATTTTAATTATGAAGGACTAAAGTACTCAAAAATACATAAATCAATAAAAAAATATTAATTTACAAATTAATTTTTTAATAAAATGAATCGTTAAATAAATTAATAATTAAAATGTAATTTTATTATGTATTTATTTGAATTATGATGGACTAAAGTACTTAATTAAATAAATAAATCTATAAAAAATATATAAAACTTACAAATGTATTACTTAATAAAACAGAATCGTTAAATAAACCAATAATTAAAACTTAATTTTATTATGTATTTAACTATGTATTTAATTATTTATTGATGAAGGACTAAAGTACTCAAAAATACATAAATCAATAAAAAAATCATTAAATGTACAAATTAATTTTTTAATAAAACTGAATCATTAAATAAACCAATAATTGAAACGTAATTTTATTATGTATTTAATTATTTATTTTAATTATGAAAGACTAAACTACTCAATAAATAAATAAATAAATAAAATTATTACATATACAAATTAAATTTAATAAAACAGAATCGTTAAATAAACCAATAATTTAAACGTAATTTTATTAAGCATTTAATTATTTAAAAAAAATATTACGTTTTCATGATATGGAAAAGAACAGCATAAATATTCTAAACAACAGACTGTTCATTTTTGGGTGAACTACCCCTTTAAGGTGGTGGTTATCTAATAGGATGATGAAAGGGTTAAAGGTCATGTCTGAGAGGTCAGTCTGCACTTTGTGGGGTGTAAAGTAAGAAAAGTCTCACCCAGTTCAGGGACTTTGCTCAGAGTAAACGCGTACGCCCAGAACTTGCTGACAGGGGCGCTGAAGAACGTCGTGTCACACACCGACTGCTGGAGCCCGAGTGACGTCACAGCATTGAGCATGTACCAGCCCGTCCTCAACGCTCCCATTACACTGACACAAGAGAACAGAAGAAACACTTCAACGTGAGGAAGCATTGTGTTGCAGAACTGCTTCAGCTGACTGTATCAGTGTCCTCCATCAGTGTCAGCTGGTCACATATGAGAGGAAATCTGAATCTCTCGCAGCAACATAACATACAGGACTTTAGAGAAACCATCCAGAGGAGAGATGATCAATCAGAGTGATCACACTGCAGTCACTGCAATTATGGACACTTTCACAAGTTGTCACCACTAGCTGGGTTTCCATGCAACTATTTTAATGCACATTTTAAAAATAAAAGTGCATAAGGAAAAGCTTGATATGCAAATAAACTCAATTTGCTTTAAAGTTTATGCGCTAGGACGGGATGGATTTTCTGAAGTTTCGCAAAATGTGCATTCAAGCGCGTTATATCAGAAAGTGAAAGTTAAAGTGGAGATTTACAGTAAAAAAAAGCACTTAATAATTGATCTGTTCCTCACCCACACCTATCATATCACTTCTGAAGACATGGATTAAACCACTGGAGTCTTATGTGAAAGTGAAAGTGGAGATTTAC
>JAVLUX010000195.1:487500-492500 GCA_032164185.1 Moxostoma hubbsi | reverse complement strand
CTTGATACAATAAAGAGTGATTTATTGTTGTTTATTTATTGTTGTGTTTTTCTTTTGTGAACTTGACTCACTCGTCACACGCATTATGGAGAATACAGTTAAAGACTTTTAAATTGTATCCCACAGAAGACAGAAAGGCATACAGGTCTGGAGCTACATTAGAGTGAATAAATAATGACAGAACTTTTATATTGGATGACGTTGATGTTCTTTGAAGTCCTGCAGCGAGAAAACAGAACCAGAATAATTATAAGTAATAATAATTATTTTTAAATGTATTGTGTGTTTGTATGTATATGTATATGAATATAGTGTAACCAGTGCTTTGACAATGTAAACATATGCTAATTAATCTAATTAAATCTAAATCCTCTGAAGAGTTTTCCTTCCCCTTCGTGCCGCCCGCGGACTTTTATTTTGAAAAACTGACCGTTGTACTTCCGTGTTGTACTTCCGTGTTGTGATTGCAGCGTCTCTTCACAGCTGTGGTGTGACAGTAGTAACGGTCATGGCTCCGTGTGTGTAAGTGATGTTATTGTCGTGTGTTATCAGTGTTTGACAGCTCGTGGGTGTTGCTGTATGAACACTGATATGAGTTTGAGTGCAGAAACACCTTCAAACAGTCTGACTGAACAGTTACAAGAGCAACACATCCTTTTATTTCAGTAGCTTTGCATGTCTGTGAATATGAAAGTGCTTCTTCTGAAAGAGCCGAGAGAGAGTGAACAGGAAGTAGACCCTTATATCAAGGTAACTCTGTCACATTCTGCCTTATAATTCTTCCTTATGACAACGGGCAGCACCAGCATGAGTATATAATGCTGTATTTCAGGAACTGGCCTCATGCGGACATACAGCTGTTTTAATTCCTGTGCTGTCATTCAGAAGTGTGTCTCTATATGAACTCTCCGAGCAGGTACATGTGGTGGTGTTTGTCTAAAGCTGAAGCACATGATCATAGTTATTAGATATGAACTGTTTATTGTTTTGTAAACAGCTGTTTTGCCCTGAGAGGTTTGGAGGTCTGATCTTCACCAGTCCTCGAGCTGTGCAGGCGGTAAACATGTGTTTACAGACACACAATCTGACACACAGTGAGTATATCACACTGCTTTAACTAACACTGTTGCCATGGACTTGCTCAGCTGTTGTTGTTGTTGTTGTTGTTGATGACGCGTGTCTTGCATGTGAAAGGGAAATATGTTTTGTTCTTGCAGAATGGGACTCTGTGAAAGACAAGTGGAATGAAAAGTCGATTTATGTGGTTGGAAAAGCGACAGCATCTTTAGGTATGAAGTCTGTCCTGTGATCAGTCACACATCAGAGGATGATGAATGTATCAGATCCACCGATAGTTGCGCTACAGTGTAACAGCGGTGACATGAACATCAATCACTGACAGCTCGTGGGGATTTCCTGTCTCTCTTTCATCATTGTTAATATTCAAACATATTTTTTGGACTCTTGCAGCCTCAATGTCTGTGTGCCCGCCTCAGTGTCTGTGTGCCCGCCTCAGTGTCTGTGTGCCCGCCTCAGTGTCTGTGTGCCCGCCTCAGTGTCTGTGTGCTCGCCTCAGTGTCTGTGTGCTCGCTTCAGTGTCTGTGTGCCCGCCTCAGTGTCTGTGTACCCGCCTCAGTGTCTGTGTGCCCGCCTCAGTGTCTGTGTGCCCGCCTCAGTGTCTGTGTGCTCGCCTCAGTGTCTGTGTGCTCGCTTCAGTGTCTGTGTGCCCGCCTCAGTGTCTGTGTACCCGCCTCAGTGTCTGTGTGCCCGCCTCAGTGTCTGTGTGCCCGCCTCAGTGTCTGTGTGCCCGCCTCAGTGTCTGTGTGCCCGCCTCAGTGTCTGTGTGCTCGCCTCAGTGTCTGTGTGCTCGCTTCAGTGTCTGTGTGCCCGCCTCAGTGTCTGTGTACCCGCCTCAGTGTCTGTGTGCCCGCCTCAGTGTCTGTGTGCCCGCCTCAGTGTCTGTGTGCTCGCCTCAGTGTCTGTGTGCTCGCTTCAGTGTCTGTGTGCCCGCCTCAGTGTCTGTGTGCCCGCCTCAGTGTCTGTGTGCTCGCTTCAGTGTCTGTGTGCTCGCCTCAGTGTCTGTGTGCTCGCTTCAGTGTCTGTGTGCCCGCCTCAATGTCTGTGTGCCCGCCTCAGTGTCTGTGTGCCCGCCTCAGTGTCTGTGTGCCCGCCTCAGTGTCTGTGTGCCCGCCTCAGTGTCTGTGTGCTCGCTTCAGTGTCTGTGTGCCCGCCTCAGTGTCTGTGTACCCGCCTCAGTGTCTGTGTGCCCGCCTCAGTGTCTGTGTGCCCGCCTCAGTGTCTGTGTGCTCGCCTCAGTGTCTGTGTGCTCGCTTCAGTGTCTGTGTGCCCGCCTCAGTGTCTGTGTACCCGCCTCAGTGTCTGTGTGCCCGCCTCAGTGTCTGTGTGCCCGCCTCAGTGTCTGTGTGCTCGCCTCAGTGTCTGTGTGCTCGCCTCAGTGTCTGTGTGCCCGCCTCAGTGTCTGTGTGCTCGCCTCAGTGTCTGTGTGCCCGCCTCAGTGTCTGTGTGCCCGCCTCAGTGTCTGTGTGCCCGCCTCAGTGTCTGTGTGCCCGCCTCAGTGTCTGTGTGCTCGCCTCAGTGTCTGTGTGCCCGCCTCAGTGTCTGTGTGCCCGCCTCAGTGTCTGTGTGCCCGCCTCAGTGTCTGTGTGCTCGCCTCAGTGTCTGTGTGCCCGCCTCAGTGTCTGTGTGCCCGCCTCAGTGTCTGTGTGCCCGCCTCAATGTCTGTGTGCCCGTCATAGTAAGGAAAGATGTTTGTCGAGAGTTTTTTGTATTTATTATTTCATCCCCTTTTCTGCCCAATTTGGAATTCCCAGTGTGTGGGTGTGTGTGTGTGTGTGTGTGCGAGTGAGTGCGAGTGTGAGTGCATGGCGTAGTGACTCGCCTCAATCCGGGTGGCTGAGACTGTAAATCCGCACATTTTATCATGTGACTTGTTGAGTGCGTTACCGTGGAGACGTAGCACATGTGGAGGCTTCACGCTATTCTCCGCGACATCCACACACAACTCACCACACGCCCCACCGAGAGCGAGAACCACATTATAGTGACCACGAGGAGGTTACCCCATGTGACTCTACCCTCCCTAGCAACCGGCCCAATTTGGTTACCCCATGTGACTCTACCCTCCCTAGCAACCGGCCCAATTTGGTTACCCCATGTGACTCTACCCGCCCTAGCAACCGGCCCAATTTGGTTACCCCATGTGACTCTACCCTCCCTAGCAACCAGGCCAATTTGGTTACCCCATGTGACTCTACCCTCCCTAGCAACCGGGACAATTTGGTTACCCCATGTGACTCTACCCTCCCTAGCAACCAGGCCAATTTGGTTACCCCATGTGACTCTACCCTCCCTAGCAACCAGGCCAATTTGGTTACCCCATGTGACTCTACCCGCCCTAGCAACCGGCCCAATTTGGTTACCCCATGTGACTCTACCCTCCCTAGCAACCAGGCCAATTTGGTTACCCCATGTGACTCTACCCTCCCTAGCAACCGGGACAATTTGGTTACCCCATGTGACTCTACCCTCCCTAGCAACCAGGCCAATTTGGTTACCCCATGTGACTCTACCCTCCCTAGCAACCAGGCCAATTTGGTTACCCCATGTGACTCTACCCTCCCTAGCAACCGGGACAATTTGGTTACCCCATGTGACTCTACCCTCCCTAGCAACCAGGCCAATTTGGTTACCCCATGTGACTCTACCCTTCCTAGCAACCGGGCCAATTTGGTTGCTAAGGAGACCTGACTGGAGTCACTCAGCACGCCCTGGATTCAAACTCACGACTCCAGGTGTGATAGTCAGCGGCAATACTCGCTGAGATACCCAGAATCTTTTATCTCATCATTTGGTAACAGACAAAAAGGATTTTGTTGTAGAACAAAAATGAAATTATAAAGTCCCTTTCAGTTGTTCTGGAGTGAAACATGATTTTTAAATAATTTGCTAATTATTATTAATTTAATTAATGCATGTTGTAGATGTATAGACATCTGAAGACCTTTTTTACGACTATATACTGTATAATAACGGCATATAAATGCTTAATTCAGATTATATTTGTGTGCTGGTACGTCACACACTCTCATCACAGAGAACTCTCCGGTTACAGAAAGAGGACACAGAACTGTTTAGGAACTCTTCACTACCTATAAGAGGATCAAAATCATATTTAACTCCTTATAATTCTCATGTCGATGTCTAACACAAGGAGTTATTGAACAGTTCAGGGGGTGTTCACTAAGCTCTTTGTGTATTTTGTGAATGAAGTGTAATTTATATTGAGATGTATGTAGAAAGGAGGCGTGTCTATGTAGAAAGGAATGACAGTGACCTCATTTAAAGACTCAACATGAAGCACCTGAAACTAGATTGCAGGTTGTTAGTGGTTACGACTGAAATATCAAACGCAAAAGCGGCACGAGTGTTTACTGAATTTACCCCTCAGTAAGTAAAACAGATGTATCAGAGGTGTCTCACCTGGGTGGGATTCACAAGTTCCTGTTGCTTCCTTGAGTACTGCTTTATATAAACACTGATTAACTACAGCCAGGTGTGTGTGTGTGTGTGTGTGTGTGTGTGTGTGTGTGTGTGTGTGTGTGTGTGTGTGCGTGCGTGCGTGTGCGTGCGCGTGTGTGTGTGCGTGTGTTATATATATATGTGTGTGTGTGTGTATGTGTATGTATGTGTGTGTGTGTGTGTGCGCGTGAGTGTATGTGTGAGTGTGTTATATATGTGTGCGCGTGTGTGAGAGAGAGTGTGTGTGTGTGAGGGTGTGTGTGAGGGTGTGTGTGCGTGTGTGTGTGTGTGTGTGTGAGAGTGTATATATGTGTGTGCGTGCGTGCGTGTGTGTGTGTGTGTGTGTGTGTGTGTGCGCATGTGTGAGTGCGTGTGTGTGTGTGTGTGTGTGAGAGTGTGTGTGTGAGTGTGTGAGAGAGTGTATATATGTGTGAGTGTGAGTGTGTGAGAGTGTATGTGTG
>JAVLUX010000195.1:477500-482500 GCA_032164185.1 Moxostoma hubbsi | reverse complement strand
CCACTGTGAGAGACATAATCTAAAAAAAAAAATCCAGAAATCACAATGTATGATTTTTTAACTATTTATTTGTAAGATACAGCTGCAAATAAGTGTTTGAACACCTGAGAAAATCAATGTTAATATTTGGTACAGTAGCCTTTGTTTGCAATTACAGAGGTCAAACGTTTCCTGTAGTTTTTCACCAGGTTTGCACACACTGCAGGAGGGATTTTGGCCCACTCCTCCACACAGATCTTCTCTAGATCAGTCAGGTTTCTGGGCTGTCGCTGAGAAACACGGAGTTTGAGCTCCCTCCAAAGATTCTCTATTGGGTTTAGGTCTGGAGACTGGCTAGGCCACGCCAGAACCTTGATATGCTTCTTACAGAGCCACTCCTTGGTTATCCTGGCTGTGTGCTTCGGGTCATTGTCATGTTGGAAGACCCAGCCTTGACCCATCTTCAATGCTCTAACTGAGGGAAGGAGGTTGTTCCCCAAAATCTCGCAATACATGGCCCGGTCATCCTCTCCTTAATACAGTGCAGTCGCCCTGTCCCATGTGCAGAAAAACACCCCCAAAGCATGATGCTACCACCCCCATGCTTCACAGTAGGGATGGTGTTCTTGGGATGGTACTCATCATTCTTCTTCCTCCAAACACGGTTAGTGGAATTATGACCAAAAAGTTCTATTTTGGTCTCATCTGACCACATGACTTTCTCCCATGACTCCTCTGGATCATCCAAATGGTCATTGGCAAACTTAAGACGGGCCTTGACATGTGCTGGTTTAAGCAGGGGAACCTTCCGTGCCATGCATGATTTCAAACCATGACGTCTTAGTGTATTACCAACAGTAACCTTGGAAACGGTGGTCCCTGCTCTTTTCAGGTCATTGACCAGCTCCTCCCGTGTAGTTCTGGGCTGATTTCTCACCTTTCTTAGGATCATTGAGACCCCACGAGGTGAGATCTTGCATGGAGCCCCAGTCCGAGGGAGATTGACAGTCATGTTTAGCTTCTTCCATTTTCTAATGATTGCTCCAACAGTGGACCTTTTTTCACCAAGCTGCTTGGCAATTTCCCCGTAGCCCTTTCCAGCCTTGTGGAGGTGTACAATTTTGTCTCTAGTGTCTTTGGACAGCTCTTTGGTCTTGGCCATGTTAGTAGTTGGATTCTTACTGATTGTATGGGGTGGACAGGTGTCTTTATGCAGCTAACGACCTCAAACAGGTGCATCTAATTTAGGATAATAAATGCAGTGCAGGTGGACATTTTAAAGGCAGACTAACAGGTCTTTGAGGGTCAGAATTCTAGCTGATAGACAGGTGTTCAAATACTTATTTGCAGCTGTATCATACAAATAAATAGTTAAAAAATCATACATTGTGATTTCTGGATTTTTTTTTTTAGATTATGTCTCTCACAGTGGACATGCACCTACGATGACAATTTCAGACCCCTCCATGATTTCCAAGTGGGAGAACTTGCAAAATAGCAGGGTGTTCAAATACTTATTTTCCTCACTGTATATACTGTCTGTCTGTCTGTCATATGTCTGTCTGTCTGTCTGTATATCTGTCTGTCTGTCATATGTCTGTCTGTCTGTCTGTATATCTGTCTGTCTGTCATATATATATATATACTGTCTGTCGTCTGTCACTCTGTCATATATCTGTCTGTCTGTCTGTCTATATCTATCTGTCTGTCGTCTGTCACTCTGTCATATATCTGTCTGTCTGTCTATATCTATCTGTCTGTCGCCTGTCTGTCTGTCTGTATATCTGTCTGTCTGTCATATATATATATATATATATATATACTGTCTGTCATCTGTCTGTCTGTCTGTATATCTGTCTGTCTGTAATATGTCTGTCTGTCTGTCTGTATATCTGTCTGTCTGTCATATATATATATATATATATATATACTGTCTGTCTGTCTGTCACTCTGTCTATATCTATCTGTCTGTCGTCTGTCACTCTGTCATATATCTGTCTGTCTGTCTATATCTATCTGTCTGTCGCCTGTCTGTCTGTCTGTATATCTGTCTGTCTGTCATATATATATACTGTCTGTCTGTCTGTTTGTATATCTGTCTGTCTGTCATATGTCTGTCTGTCATATATATATATATACTGTCTGTCATCTGTCTGTCTGTCTGTATATCTGTCTGTCTGTCATATGTCTGTCTGTCTGTATATCTGTCTGTCTGTCATATATATATATACTGTCTGTCATCTGTCTGTCTGTATATCTGTCTGTCTGTCATATGTCTGTCTGTCTGTATATCTGTCTGTCTGTCATATATATATATATACTGTCTGTCTGTCTGTCACTCTGTCATATATCTATCTGTCTGTCTGTCTATATCTATCTGTCTGTCTGTCGTCTGTCACTCTGTCATATATCTGTCTGTCTGTCTATCTGTCTGTCTGCCTCTAGTTAAGTTAAAGGTGCACTCAGTAATTTCTTGTTTGTGTCATCTTGGACTTACAGTGACACCTATATGTGTGGATGATGCATCTCACATGAGTGCTCATGATTTTATACATATTTCCTAAATTGCAATTAATTTCTTTAGGAGTTACATGTGTAAATTACTGAGTGCACCTTTAATTAAGTGAGTCACTGAGTATTCATTAACATTAGTTATTGACAATACAGAGGGAAAGTATTTGCTGAAACAGTGTTGTATTCCCTCGCAAAGTGTTGCGTTCTCTTGCAGTCGTTTTGTGTTCCCTCGACTCGCAATCATGTAGATTTCCCTTACAATAAATGTTGTGTTTCTTCACAGTAGTGTGTGTTCCCTAACAATTGTTTCGCTTTCCTTCGCAAGATGGTTTTAGAAATATGAACAATATTTGAAATGTGGACTCTTCAGACTAAAAAACACAGTTGCACTGTTCTACTTTCCATCTCAGTTGAGAGTGAGTCCAGAGAAGTCAGCAGTGCTTCTGGACAGTGATGATGTACGGCTTCACCTTTACATAGTAAAGTCTTAACTTGCATCTGTGGATGCAGCGGCGAGGGGTGTTCACTAACAAAGGTTTACTAAAGTTGAGAGTGAGTCCAGAGAAGTCAGCAGTGCTTCTGGACAGTGATGATGTATGGCTTCTCCTTTACATAGTAAAGTCTTAACTTGCATCTGTGGGTGCAGCGGCGAGGGGTGTTCACTAACAAAGGTTTACTAAAGTTGAGAGTGAGTCCAGAGAAGTCAGCAGTGCTTCTGGACAGTGATGATGTATGGCTTCTCCTTTACATAGTAAAGTCTTAACTTGCATCTGTGGGTGCAGCGGCGAGGGGTGTTCACTAACAAAGGTTTACTAAAGTTGAGAGTGAGTCCAGAGAAGTCAGCAGTGCTTCTGGACAGTGATGATGTATGGCTTCTCCTTTACATAGTAAAGTCTTAACTTGCATCTGTGGGTGCAGCGGCGAGGGGTGTTCACTAACAAAGGTTTACTAAAGTTGAGAGTGAGTCCAGAGAAGTCAGCAGTGCTTCTGGACAGTGATGATGTATGGCTTCTCCTTTACATAGTAAAGTCTTAACTTGCATCTGTGGATGCAGTGGCGAGGGGTGTTCACTAACAAAGGTTTACTAAAGTTGAGAGCGAGTCCAGAGAAGTCGGCAGTGCTTCTGGACAGTGATGATGTACGGCTTCTCCTTTACATAGTAAAGATTAACTTGCATCTGTGGATGCAACGGCGAGGGGTGTTCACTAACAAAGGTTTACTAAAGTTGAGAGTGAGACCAGAGAAGTCGGCAGCGCTTCTGGACAGTGATGATGTACGGCTTCTCCTTTACATAGTAAAGTCTGAACTTGCATCTGTGGATGCAGCAGCGAGGGGTGTTCACTAACAAAGGTTTACTAAAGTTGAGAGTGAGTCCAGAGAAGTCGGCAGTGCTTCTGGACAGTGATGATGTACAGCTTCTCCTTTACATAGTAAAGATTAACTTGCATCTGTGGATGCAGCGGCGAGGGGTGTTCACTAACAAAGGTTTACTAAAGTTGAGAGTGAGACCAGAGAAGTCGGCACCGCTTCTGGACAGTGATGATGTACGGCTTCTCCTTTACATAGTAAAGTCTGAACTTGCATCTGTGGATGCAGCAGCGAGGGGTGTTCACTAACAAAGGTTTACTAAAGTTGAGAGTGAGTCCAGAGAAGTCAGCAGTGCTTCTGGACAGTGATGATGTACGGCTTCTCCTTTACATAGTAAAGTCTTAACTTGCATCTGTGGATGCAGCAGCGAGGGGTGTTCACTAACAAAGGTTTACTAAAGTTGAGAGTGAGTCCAGAGAAGTCAGCAGCGCTTCTGGACAGTGATGATGTACGGCTTCTCCTTTACATAGTAAAGATTAACTTGCATCTGTGGATGCAGCGGCGAGGGGTGTTCACTAACAAAGGTTTACTAAAGTTGAGAGTGAGTCCAGAGAAGTCAGCAGTGCTTCTGGACAGTGATGATGTACGGCTTCTCCTTTACATAGTAAAGTCTTAACTAGCATCTGTGGATGCAGCGGTGAGGGGTGTTCACTAACAAAGGTTTACTAAAGTTGAGAGCGAGTCCAGAGAAGTCGGCAGTGCTTCTGGACAGTGATGATGTATGGCTTCTCCTTTACATAGTAAAGTCTTAACTTGCATCTGTGGGTGCAGCGGCGAGGGGTGTTCACTAACAAAGGTTTACTAAAGTTGAGAGCGAGTCCAGAGAAGTCAGCAGTGCTTCTGGACAGTGATGATGTACGGCTTCTCCTTTACATAGTAAAGTCTTAACTTGCATCTGTGGGTGCAGCGGCGAGGGGTGTTCACTAACAAAGGTTTACTAAAGTTGAGAGCGAGTCCAGAGAAGTCAGCAGTGCTTCTGGACAGTGATGATGTACGGCTTCTCCTTTACATAGTAAAGTCTGAACTTGCATCTGTGGGTGCAGCGGCGAGGGGTGTTCACTAACAAAGGTTTACTAAAGTTGAGAGTGAGTCCAGAGAAGTCAGCAGCGCTTCTGGACAGTGATGATGTACGGCTTCTC
>JAVLUX010000195.1:430000-445000 GCA_032164185.1 Moxostoma hubbsi | reverse complement strand
TGGCGGCTGTAATGGCAGGCTGCCTGTAAGGACAGTTTGAACGGCAGGAAATCACTGTGATGTCATTTTTGTTCATAAAGTGTTCACGTACATTTCTGTACGTATGGAAAGATGCAGAAACATCCGTGTATTAACAGCATCTGAATTGTGAAAGTTTTTGCATATGAACGATTGTCGAGGTGTTCAAATCTGGTCAAGAAAAGTGAAGCTCAATCGACGGCATTTGTGGCATGTTGTTGGATTACCCCAAAAAATATTTTCAAAAGTTTATTTAAAAGAAAGAAAATGTGTTCCAGTGAGACACTTACAATGGAAGTCAATGGGGTTTAATCTGTAATCATTAAAATACTAAATCTGTGTGTGTGTGTGTGTGTGTGCTGTGTGTGTGTGTGCGTGCGTGCGTGTGTGTGTGTGTGCTGTGTGTGTGTGTGTGCTGTGCGTGCGTGCGTGTGTGTGCTGTGTGTGTGTGTGTGTGTGTGCTGTGCGTGTGTGTGTGTGTGTGTGTGTGCTGCGTGTGCGTGTGTGTGCGTGCGTGCGTGCTGTGTATGTGTGTGTGTGCTGTGTATGTATGTGTGTGTGTGTGTGTGTGTGTGTGTGCTGTGTGTGTGTGTGTGTATATGTGTGTGTGTGTGTGTGTGTGTATATGTGTGTGTGTATGTGTGTGTGTGTGTTGTTTATGTGTGTGTGTGTGTGTGTGTGTATATGTGTGTGTGTGTGTTTGTGTGTGTGTTGTTTATGTGTGTGTGTGTGTATATGTGTGTGTGTGTGTTGTTTATGTGTGTGTGTGTGTGTGTGTGTATATGTGTGTGTGTATGTGTGTGTGTGTGTGTTGTTTATGTGTGTGTGTGTGTGTGTGTGTATATGTGTGTGTGTGTATATGTGTGTGTGTGTGTGACACTTCCAATGCAAGTCAATGGGGTTTAATCTGTAAACATTAAAATACTGTTTCAAAAGTATAGACACAAGACAATGGGGCGTGTGGTGAGTGACTCCAGTCAGGTCTCCTTAGCAACCAAATTGGCCCGGTTGCTAGGGAGTGTAGAGTCACATGGGGTAACCTCCTCGTGGTCACTATAATGTGGTTCTTGCTCTCGGTGGGGCGTGTGGTGAGTTGTGTGTGGATGTCGCAGAGAATAGCGTGAAGCCTCCACACACGCTACGTCTCCACGATAACGCGCTCAACAAGTCACATGATAAGATGCGCAGATTGAGGCGAGTTACTATGCCACCACGAGGACTTGCAGCGCATTGGGAATTGGGCGTTCCAAATTGGCGAGTACAAACAATACAAACTTGGAACATGTGCGAAAAGCAGGTCTATTGTCACTGCATGGCGAAACGCACACAACCGCGTGACGCGCTGTCGCTACCAGACACGAGATAAAGTCCTTCACAGTGTTTCCTCTGCGTGTTCTAAACCGCGAGTTTTATATTCATAAAAGTGTCGAAGTTGCTACAATTTATCCAGAAGTGACGATTTTGAAACGCTGCTTTATTCACACATTATATATATAGCGAATGTGTGTTCTGTTCTTACAGCAGGACCGTTGGTCATGTGACACTTCAAGAATAAGTGTTTGCCATCAGCATTGAGCAAAGCATTACTATGCAACGATCTTAAGCTGTTGTATACAAACTAATACATCAATAGACTGAACATGAACTTGTAGCGCTACAACATTTGTACATGCTAACCCCAAAGTCTCTATGATATTCTGGCCTCGACAGGCCATGACGAGCTAATTGAGGGTCAATGAAGCGTTGAGTATTAGCACCTTCTGCTCAGATCCGTATATAAGGATTAACACTTCTTGACTGTGTTCTAAAACACTGTAAAACGCATGTCGACCCTGAACGCCTCCCCACTTTATATTCCCATTTGATGCCCTCCAGACCGCAGTGGACAGGATGAGAAGAGTTTGAGTGTTTGTCACAGTGGATTTAAGTCGGGTTTATTTGTGCTAATCTCTTGTTGCTGTGGCGGCCAGAACCCCATTGGATTAGCGTGACCCCTCCTTCACTGCACTGTCCCTGTGGTTCCCCTCATGTACATCTGTCATATTGTTCTCCTAATAATGGCACTGTGATGGCTGCGAGCACAACCCCGAATCCATCCTGTGCGTGGACGTGTTTTCCTGCTGTTTATTTGGTAAGTTTGTGTTTGTTCGTTGTGTTACTGAGCTGTTGTGTCCTATTCTTCCTCTCTTGGACTCGCTTATGTTTCCAGGGGTAAATTATTCAGGATTACCTGCCCGTATGAAGTCACCGTGATAGCGTGACCTCGAGTGAGTCAAAAAAAAAATGTCTGCAGGAGATCGGGTGAATGTGGCCATCCCTCGCACACATTCGCAGGGAAACATGAGAGGTGAAATCAGACACCTGCCTCTTTCCCCTCCTCACAACTGTCCTCTCCTCTTTCCTCACCGTGCCTGCAGCGACTATCCATTCCCCTTGTAGTCTCTGTAGTGTTACCACGTTCGGATGGAGTGAGGAATTGCAAACTCAAAGACATTCTGGATCTTTGGAAGCCACGTTAAGGCTTGGGGAAAGTTTGATACTCTCCCTTCAGTTTGAGCTTAATAGCACGTTGACGTTGACAGGAAATGGCCTGCGTCTACTGAAGCTGCCAGCAACCTCCTCGGGAACTTCATGGCTGTTCGAGGCACCGTTCCTCCTCCGGATTACTACCCCTTTGACATCGCTCTCTCTGCCCAGCCACCTGAAGATCTGCAGGGCTTCTATAAGGGCAACCACCACATGCTGAGCAGATCCGGCTCTTATTATGGCCTGGCCACAGGAGGGGTCAGGTCTGCTTGGGATCAAGGGCAAGCTAGAGCGACTACTCCTGCGCCTACTCCTGGCCCTCATCCTCCCCCTCCGCCTCCTCCCCCGCCCTCGGCTCATGAGATCAGCCGTTTGTACAGGGATTCTCTGGCCGTCAAGATGATCCAAGACAGTCAGCGTATCCGCAGTAGAGCTGCCTCACCTGCTTGCTTCAGCTACGAGTCTGGAAGATATTCGGCTGAACAGGCCTCTCTTGGTGCCCACTCTGTTTACGGTGACGTCAACGGTCGTCCTCTAGAGTCCTGTCAGCCGCCCTCCACCTGTATCTTGGTGGATCCCACAGCTGCTTCAGTCATGGATGGGACTCTTCCTCGAGGGACCACAGCGTATAACTCCGTAGCGATGCAGAGGATGCCCTATGACCCCACTTATGATCCGAGCACAGGTATGGTGCCTATTGCACCGGCTCCACTGACCTCCGGGATGCCCACCCATCACCCTTTGACAGGTGCTACCGTAGACCCAAAGAGAACCGTGGATCCAGTGTTCCTGGCTCTGCTCCGCTCCGAGGGTCTTTCGGAAAACACCATAACCCTCCTTCTCCAGCAGGGCTTCGATTCCACTGCCATGCTTGCCATGATGGAAGACCACGATGTCCGCGCCTTGGCACCAAACCTGGGCCAGGCACGTGTGTTGTCTCGTGTGGTCCTTAATTGTAAGACTGGTGCGATGGGTGCCACAGCCATGCGAGGTCGTTCTAACAGCTTGAGCCACCGCAGTGACCTCTACACGCAGCCTCAGGCCCTCGGCATGGACGCCCACCTCATGCAACAGCCTCCCAGCGCCCTGCAGTCCGTCTCCCCCAGAATGGGAGAGTTTATGGGCCGCCGGCCAAGCAGCGCTCCCTCTCAGCATCTCCTCGAAACCACAACGTACCCTGGCGTTCGCTCGCTCGAAGGTCTTCCAGTCAGTCCAGGCGGCTACGGCGCTGCACTACCACAAACACAACCGCTGTCTTTGTACAACGCCCACAGTGGCCTCAGCATGTCCGGTTTGCCAGCTCAAAAGCAGCGCATAGCTCCAGCCACGCCTGGGACAGCACCCAAGACTTTCTCCAGCAGTTACACGCCCATGGAGCTGATGAAGCGCCCACCAAACCTGCCAGCTCTTTCCCCGGCTCAAAGCCCTCATCACAGCCCTCAGTTAATGCGGAAAGGAGCGTCTGTGGAGTCTGCCGTCCTTCCGGCCTCTTCTGCCCATCAGCCTCAAACCATTAACCCAAACAACAAGCAGACCCGTCGGACCGGACCGCCCATCATCGTATCCACCATGGCTTCTTCCGAAACAAGTAACGACCCCTTCTGTCCTCTGCCGGTCATTCTCTCTTCTTCATGAGATTAGTTCTTGTGAATCTTTGGACAGGATTTTGAATTGTTTACATTGTCTATGGTGTAGCTTTGCATTTGTTTGTTTAAAGTAACTGCTCTTATGTTTATATTTACAGTATGAGTGATGTAGAAAGTGAACGTCATCATCATTTTACACTTTCTAAAACGTCCCATTCAAAGTCCTCCCAACAGTAAACATTGATATTGGATGTGTAAAGCGGATTTGCCTAAGAGGTCTGTTTTTAGACCACAAGACTATTCATATGCCCGTTCCAGTGAAGTCTCGCATGTGCTTGTTGGAGTCGTGTTTGTGGTCACATCTGAACTTTTTGAATGTCTTGAATAGACTCGTATACATATAGGAAATCTCTTTACGTAGAAGCTATAAACTGTTAATCTGGGCCTCTTTTTGAAACAAAATCTACCAGGATTGACCTGCTCTTGGGATTTTAGTTCTTCTTAAATCATCATGATCGTACATTATGCCCTCCAAAGAATTGTGAAGAGGTTATAAACATTGTGTCACTAAAATAACTACACGTGTGTGTGTGTGTGTGTGTGTGTGTGTGTGTGTGTGTGTGTGTGTGTGTGTGTGTGTGTGTGTGTGTGTGTGTGTGTGTGTGTGTGTGTGTGTTACAGTTAGACATTGTTCCTAACTGCAGGTCTTAGAGTCTGAAATCTCATTAAGGTTAATGGGATGTAGAAAGACGGTCCTCTTGAGAGCCGTGGAGTCTCTCGTTTAAAGGGAGATATAAATACTGAGTAGCTCGAAAATTCACTTTAACAGCTTGACGTCACTTTCTGCCTCCTTTACTTCTAGCTTTCTTTCTTCAGGTTGCTCATTTTACTGCTCTTGTAATTCGGGACGACTGCTGCTACTCGTTACCATGCGTATGCCTTAATTGTCTGTTGCTAGGCAACCTGAGGTGACTTTGTAATCACAGAGATCTGCTGACATTTTGTGTGCATGTTTGTTTGTAAACACAAATAATAATGATTCCATGGCCAAGATAACGAGTAACTAATTAGTAAATGCATTCTTTAAATCAATACTGCGTGTGTGAGTGCGTGTGTGTGCGTGCGTGCGTGTGTGCGTGTGTGAGTGCATGTGTGTGTGTGAGTGCGTGTGTGTGTGTGTGTGTGTGTGTGTGTGTGTGTGTGTGTGTGTGTGTGTGTGTGTGTGTGAGTGCGTGTGTGTGTGTGTGTGCACGCTTGTGTGTGTGTGTGTGTGGGAGGTGCTCTGCGGTGGTTGTCAGTAGTCTTGCACTCTCTCGGTTGGTTGGTTTCATAAGTAGTTTATTAACGGTGGAGTTAAACAGAGCAGCTTCTTCAATTGACCGACAGACACCTGCTATCCAATCTGACCGCAGCACATCCTGTCGCCCACACCCGTCCCGATGGAGCTCGCCGCAGGTCAGTGACACATGGAGCTGATGATATAGAGTGTGACACGTGACTCGCTCTCGGATCATCTGATTACACTGAGACAAACGAGAACACCTGCGGCTCAATGTATTATGAGTAGTGAAGACATGCATGGAAGGTTAATTAGCTTATGTTGTGAGGGATGTGGGGGGGGGAGGTTAGAGGTTGGGTTGGGTTTAGGGGTTGTGTTGGGTTTAGGGGATGGGATGGGTTTAGGGGTCGTGTTGGGTTTAGGGGTGGTGTTGGGTTTAGGGGTCGGGTTGGGTTTAGGGGTTGTGTTGGGTTTAGGGGATGTGTTGGGTTTAGGGGTCGTGTTGGGTTTAGGGGTCGGGTTGGGTTTAGGGGTCGGGTTGGGTTTAGGGGTCGTGTTGGGTTTAGGGGATGTGTTGGGTTTAGGGGTCGTGTTGGGTTTAGGGGTCGGGTTGGGTTTAGGGGTCGGGTTGGGTTTAGGGGTCGTGTTGGGTTTAGGGGTCGGGTTGGGTTTAGGGGTCGTGTTGGGTTTAGGGGTCGTGTTGGGTTTAGGGGTCGGGTTGGGTTTAGGGGTGGTGTTGGGTTTAGGGGATGGGTTGGGTTTAGGGGTTGTGTTGGGTTTAGGGGATGGGTTGGGTTTAGGGGGTGGGTTGGGTTTAGGGGATGGGATGGGTTTAGGGGTTGTGTTGGGTTTAGGGGACGGGTTGGGTTTAGGGGACGGGTTGGGTTTAGGGGGTGTGTTGGGTTTAGGGGATGGGATGGGTTTAGGGGTTGTGTTGGGTTTAGGGGTTGTGTTGGGTTTAGGGGATGGGTTGGGTTTATGGGATGTGTTGGGTTTAGGGGTTGTGTTGGGTTTAGGGGATGGGTTGGGTTTAGGGGGTGGGTTGGGTTTAGGGGTTGTGTTGGGTTTAGGGGATGGGTTGGGTTTATGGGATGTGTTGGGTTTAGGGGTTGTGTTGGGTTTAGGGGATGGGATGGGTTTAGGGGGTGTGTTGGGTTTAGGGGGTGTGTTGGGTTTATGGGATGTGTTGGGTTTAGGGGGTGTTTAGGGGATGGGTTGGGTTTAGGGGTTGTGTTGGGTTTATGGGATGTGTTGGGTTTAGGAGATGGGTTGGGTTTAGGGGTTGGGTTTAGGGGTTGTGTTGGGTTTAGGGGTTGTGTTGGGTTTAGGGGATGGGTTTAGGGGTTGTGTTGGGTTTAGGGGTCGTGTTGGGTTTAGGGGATGGGATGGGTTTAGGGGTCGTGTTGGGTTTAGGGGTCGGGTTGGGTTTAGGGGTCGGGTTGGGTTTAGGGGTGGTGTTGGGTTTAGGGGTGGTGTTGGGTTTAGGGGATGGGTTGGGTTTAGGGGTTGTGTTGGGTTTAGGGGTTGTGTTGGGTTTATGGGATGTGTTGGGTTTATGGGATGTGTTGGGTTTAAGGGGTGTGTTGGGTTTAGGGGATGGGATGGGTTTAGGGGTTGTGTTGGGTTTAGGGGATGGGTTGGGTTTAGGGGTTGTGTTGGGTTTAGGGGATGGGTTGGGTTTAGGGGTTGGGTTGGGTTTAGGGGTTGGGTTGGGTTTAGGGGTTGTGTTGGGTTTATGGGATGTGTTGGGTTTAGGGGTTGTGTTGGGTTTAGGGGATGGGTTGGGTTTAGGGGGTGGGTTGGGTTTAGGGGTTGTGTTGGGTTTAGGGGATGGGTTGGGTTTATGGGATGTGTTGGGTTTAGGGGTTGTGTTGGGTTTAGGGGATGGGATGGGTTTAGGGGGTGTGTTGGGTTTAGGGGGTGTGTTGGGTTTAGGGGATGGGTTGGGTTTAGGGGTTGTGTTGGGTTTAGGGGATGTGTTGGGTTTAGGGTCTTGTGTTGGGTTTAGGGGATGGGATGGGTTTAGGGGGTGTGTTGGGTTTAGGGGGTGTGTTGGGTTTAGGGGATGGGATGGGTTTAGGGGTCGTGTTGGGTTTAGGGGTCGGGTTGGGTTTAGGAGATGGGTTGGGGTTAGGGGGTGTGTTGGGTTTAGGAGATGGGTTGGGTTTAGGGGTTGGGTTTAGGGGTTGTGTTGGGTTTAGGGGATGGGTTTAGGGGTTGTGTTGGGTTTAGGGGATGTGTTGGGTTTAGGGGAGGGGATGGGATGGGTTTAGGGGTCGTGTTGGGTTTAGGGGTGTGTTGGGTTTAGGGGACGGGTTGGGTTTAGGGGTTGTGTTGGGTTTATGGGATGTGTTGGGTTTAGGGGTTGTGTTGGGTTTAGGGGTTGTGTTGGGTTTAGGGGTTGTGTTGGATTTAGGGGTTGTGTTGGATTTAGGGGATGTGTTGGGTTTAGGGGTTGTGTTGGGTTTAGGGGTTGTGTTGGGTTTAGGGGATGGGATGGGTTTAGGGATCGTGTTGGGTTTAGGGGTCGGGTTGGGTTTAGGGGTTGGGTTGGGTTTAGGGATCGTGTTGGGTTTAGGGGTCGGGTTGGGTTTAGGGGTCGGGTTGGGTTTAGGGGATGGGTTGGGGTTAGGGGGTGTGTTGGGTTTAGGGGATGGGTTGGGTTTAGGGGTTGTGTTGGGTTTAGGGAATGGGTTGGGGTTAGGGGGTGTGTTGGGTTTAGGGGATGGGTTGGGTTTAGGGGTTGGGTTGGGTTTAGGGATTGGGTTGGGTTTAGGGGTCGGGTTGGGTTTAGGAGATGTGTTGGGTTTAGGGGATGGGTTGGGTTTAGGGGTTGTGTTGGGTTTAGGGGTTGTGTTGGGTTTAGGGGATGGGTTGGGTTTAGGGGTTGTGTTGGGTTTAGGGGTTGTGTTGGGTTTAGGGGTTGTGTTGGGTTTAGGGGATGGGTTGGGTTTAGGGGTTGTGTTGGGTTTAGGGGATGGGTTGGGTTTAGGGGTTGGGTTTAGGGGTTGTGTTGGGTTTAGGGGATGGGTTTAGGGGATGGGTTGGGTTTAGGGGTTGTGTTGGGTTTAGGGGATGGGTTGGGTTTAGGGGTTGTGTTGGGTTTAGGGGTTGGGTTTAGGGGTTGTGTTGGGTTTAGGGAATGTGTTAGGTTTAGGGGTGGTGTTGGGTTTAGGGGATGGGTTGGGTTTAGGGGTTGTGTTGGGTTTAGGGGGTGGGTTTAGGGGGTGTGTTGGGTTTAGGGGGTGGGTTTAGGGGGTGTGTTGGGTTGGGTTTAGGGGGTGTGTTGGGTTTAGGGGGTGGGTTTAGGGGGTGTGTTGGGTTTAGGGGATGTGTTGGGTTTAGGGGTTGTGTTGGGTTTAGGGGGTGGGTTTAGGGGTGGTGTTGGGTTTAGGGGATGGGTTGGGTTTAGGGGTTGTGTTGGGTTTAGGGGGTGGGTTTAGGGGGTGTGTTGGGTTTAGGGGGTGGGTTTAGGGGGTTTGTTGGGTTGGGTTTAGGGGGTGTGTTGGGTTTAGGGGGTGGGTTTAGGGGGTGTGTTGGGTTTAGGGGATGTGTTGGGTTTAGGGGGTGTGTTGGGTTTAGGGGTTGGGTTTAGGGGGTGTGTTGGGTTTAGGGGATGTGTTGGGTTTGGGGTGTGTTTTGTGTGTGTGTGTGTGTGTGTGTGTGCGCGTGTTTGTGTGAGTGAGTGTGTGTGTGAGTTTGTGTGCGTGCGTGAGTGAGTGTGTGTGTGTGTGTGTGAGTGTGTATGTGGGTGAGTGTGAGAGAGTGTGTGTGTGTATGTGTGTGTGTGAATGGGTGAGTGAATGAATGTGTGAATGTGTGTTAGTGTGTGTGTGAGTGTGTTTGTGAGTGTGTGTGCAGTGAGTTTGTGTGTGTGTGTGTGTGTGTGCATGTGTTTGTGAGTGTGTTTGTGAGTGGGTGAGTGTGTGTGTGTGTATGAGTGGGTGAGTGTGTGTGTGTGTGTGAGTGGGTGAGTGTGTGTGTGTGTGTGTGAGTGGGTGAGTGTGTGTGTGTGTGTGTGTGTGTGTGAGTGAGTGAGTGAGTGTGTGTGTGTGTGTTATGGAGGTCAGATTGAATAATTCACATGTTGTAAATGTTTCAGCTCCAGTATATTGAATATCCTCACAGACTGCGTCTCCCTCTTCTGCTCTTATTTTATACAGTGATCTCAAAAAGTGTTTTGACGCTTCAGTCACACGTCAAACTTATTTATTTATAACACATTTCATTTCAAGCATTTGTCAAAAAGAGGTTTGTTAGGTTTAATATCCAGAAGTAGTTTTAGTTTAACAATAGATATTTGGACATTTAGGGAACACACTTTAGTGTGTGAGAGACGTTTAATCAGCTGACGTCACAGTGATGTATGAAGTCAAACCTTTAAGTTTCTCTGTCTGCAGGTATCAGACCTCAGATCATGAACGGTCCTCTTCATCCTCGTCCTCTGATCGCTCTGTTGGACGGTCGTGACTGTACGGTTGAGATGCCCATCCTGAAGGATCTGGCCACTGTGGCATTCTGTGATGCCCAGTCCACACAAGAGATACACGAGAAGGTGAACGCACACCTGGACATTGAAAAGCTGTTGTTTGAAGTGTGTGTTGTGTTTGCGGGTTTGACTCGTGTGTGTGTGTGCTTCGTGTGTTTCAGGTGTTAAATGAAGCGGTCGGCGCTCTGTTGTATCACACCATCACACTCACACGAGAAGATCTGGAGAAGTTTAAAGCTCTGAGGTTTATTATACGCATCGGCAGTGGATATGATAATATAGACATTAAAGCTGCTGGAGAACTCGGTACAAAACCACAACACACTGGCACAAACACACCCCCCAAATTTCACAAGTCTCTTGCACGAGATTAAAGGAGATTTTTAGCCTCAGTCACTATTCACATTCATTGAGTTGATTTTTGTGTGAACTGTCCCTTTAAAAACACATTAAGGCATGAATTTCTGCATGTGCATATGCATGTGTGTGTGTGTGTGTGTGTGTGTGTGTGTGCAGGAATTGCAGTGTGTAATATCCCTTCTGCAACGGTGGAGGAAACGGCCGACTCGACCCTGTGCCACATTCTGAACCTCTACCGGAGGAACACGTGGCTGTATCAGGCGCTGCGAGAGGGAACGCGTGTTCAGAGTGTCGAGCACATCCGTGAGGTGGCGTCAGGAGCTGCACGCATCCGTGGAGAAACACTCGGACTCATCGGCTTCGGTTAGACATACTGATAAACAGCTGTGTGTGTGTGTGTGTGCGTGACTTTTTGTCACTTTTGAATAAGCATTATCTTAATTTGTCACTCTAAAAATTATCTTGCTTTCTCAAAAGTATTTGTGTAAGTTAATACATTTTGTGCGGGTGCCTTTTACCCCAGGTGCGGGTGCCTTTTGCCCCAGGTGCGGGTGCCTTTTGCCCCAGGTGCGGGTGCGTTTTGCCCCAGGTGCGGGTGCCTTTTACGTCAGGTGCGGGTGCCTTTTGCCCCAGTTGCGAGGGCCTTTTGCCCCAGGTGCGGGTCCCTTATGCCCCAGGTGCGGGTCCCTTTTACCCCAGGTGCGGGTCCCTTTTACCCCAGGTGCGGGTGCCTTTTACACCAGTTGCGAGGGCCTTTTGCCCCAGTTGCGAGGGCCTTTTACCCCAGGTGCGGGTGCCTTTTGCCCCAGGGTGGGTCCCTTTTGCCCCAGGTGCGGGTGCCTTTTACACCAGGTGCGAGGGCCTTTTGCCCCAGGTGCGGGTCCCTTATGCCCCAGGTGCGGGTCCCTTATGCCCCAGGTGCGGGTCCCTTATGCCCCAGGTGCGGTTGCCTTTTGCCCCAGGTGCGGTTGCCTTTTGCCCCAGGTGCGGTTGCCTTTTGCCCCAGGTGCGGGTCCCTTTTGCCCCAGGTGCGGGTCCCTTTTGCCCCAGGTGCGGTTGCCTTTTGCCCCAGGTGCGGGTGCCTTATGCCCCAGGTGCGGGTGCCTTATGCCCCAGGTGCGGGTCCCTTTTGCCCCAGGTGCGGGTCCCTTTTGCCCCAGGTGCGGGGGCCAGAAAATGCCAGCTGATCTTTCTATGAATCACTTTTACATCATGAAATCCTGGTAACATGCTGACAAACAAAACACTTTGGATCAAGTATTGAAGAGAGGAGACTTTCCTGAATGATTGATGTTGTTTTGACTAGTCTTTTAAAACATATATTATCACTGTATATGTGTATATGGACACTTAATGCAGCAGATATGTAAAATGACCCTGTGTGTGTTTGGCAGGTCGTTTGGGTCAGGCGGTCACTGTGAGGGCAAAAGTGTTCGGCTTCAACGTGATCTTTTACGACCCATACCTGCAGGACGGACTGGAGCGATCGCTGGGCGTTCAGCGCGTGTACACACTGCAGGATCTGCTGTACCAGAGCGACTGTGTGTCTCTACACTGTAACCTTAATGAACATAATCATCACCTCATTAACGACTTCACCATTAAACAGGTACCACACACACGCACACATACACACTCACACACACACACACACTCACTCACATACATACACACACACACACACACACACACTCTCACTCACACACACTCACACACACTCACTCACATACACACATACACACACACACACACACGCACTCACACACACTCACTCACTCACACACACACACTCACACACACTCACACACACACACACACGCACACACATACACTCACACATACACTCACACACACTCACTCACACACACACACTCACATACACACACACACACACACACACTCACACATTCACATACACACTCACATACACACACACTCACTCACACTCACACACACACACACATACACTCACACACACACACTCACTCACACACA
This sequence comes from Moxostoma hubbsi, assembly GCA_032164185.1. Taxonomy (NCBI): domain Eukaryota; kingdom Metazoa; phylum Chordata; class Actinopteri; order Cypriniformes; family Catostomidae; genus Moxostoma; species Moxostoma hubbsi. Next base: position 432,747 of record JAVLUX010000195.1, on the reverse strand, counting down.
CACATACACATACACACACACACATACACACACACATACACACACACATACACACGCACACGCACACACACACTCACATACACACACTCACATGCACACACGCTCACATGCATACACACACTCACATGCATACACACACACACACACACACACACATACACACGCACACGCACACACACACTCACATGCACACACACTCACATGCACACACTCACTCACACACACACATACTCACACACACACACACACACACACACACACACACACACACACACACATACACACACACACACACACATGAATCATTCTACTGAATCAGTTCTTTTGAATGATGTGATCAGTTTGATTGATAAAGTGTTGCTGATGACAGTGTTTATACATCACAGTTTGACGTGGTCTATACAACCTAATTGAAAACACACTAAAATGTTTTTTTCTACAATATAATGTCTTGCAAGGACTTTGGAAATACTATCGGGTGATGACCACATGAAATAAACAATTGGAGATTTTGATGACATCATCTTAAATAAAATGCTCTGTAGAGTGAGAATGTCCCACATCCCAGTGTGGAGTCATTTCACCCACCTGTGTGTGTGTGTGTGTGTGTTAGATGCGTCAGGGTGCGTTCCTGGTGAACACCGCTCGGGGAGGTCTGGTGGATGAGAAAGCTCTCACTCAGGCACTGAAGGAGGGCAGAATACGAGGAGCCGCTCTCGACGTTCATGAGACCGAACCGTTCAGGTGACTTTTACACTGACACACACTTTAATAACACTCTATTCTAACACTATCACTAGTTCAGCATTTTTGAGTTCAAACTGTTTATTCCTGGTGTTGCACACTTACCCTGTAGTGCACCATTCTGTCAAGACACTTTCTACACACTGAGGTAATGGACTGCACATCACAGAGCTGATGCTGTACATTTCATTTAACATGATAACACTATTCTGCTTTGCTGTGTGTGTAGTTTTGCGCAGGGTCCTCTTAAAGATGCCCCAAATCTGATCTGCACTCCACACTCAGCCTGGTACAGTGAACAAGCATCTCTAGAGATGAGAGAAGCTGCAGCTACAGAGATACGCAGAGCCATCACAGGTACAGTTTCATCTAGTTCAGTGGGAGTCACAGGCCTGTTCTGATCAGAAAAACAATGCTAATAATAATAATATGCAACCAATTGTGAAGTTAAGAAACAAGCTTATCATTTTGTCTTTTGTTGAATTAATCCAAGGCTGTGCATCCAATCAAACTCAGTTTGGCACATATTCATGTGACACTTAGTCATTTGGATTATATAACATTTGTTCAAGTGGTCCATGTGTTTAAGTGTTCCATATGATCCAGTGTTCCATGTGTTCAAGTGTTCCATGTGTTCAAGTGTTCCATGTGTCCAAGTGGTCCATGTGATCCAGTGTTCCATGTGATCCAGTGTTCCATGTGATCCAGTGTTCCATGTGTTCAAGTGTTCCATGTGTTCCAGTGTTCCATGTGATCCAGTGTTCCATGTGTCCAAGTGGTCCATGTGTCCAAGTGGTCCATGTGATCCAGTGTTCCATGTGATCCAGTGTTCCATGTGATCCAGTGTTCCATGTGATCCAGTGTTCCATGTGTCCAAGTGTTCCATGTGATCCAGTGTTCCATTTGTTTAAGTGTTCCATGTGATCCAGTGTTCCATGTGTCCAAGTGGTCCATGTGTTCAAATGTTCCATGTGTCCAAGTGTTCCATGTGTTTAAGTGTTCCATGTGATCCAGTGTTCCATGTGTTCAAGTGTTCGATGTGATCCAGTGTTCCATGTGATCCAGTGTTCCATGTGTTCAAGTGGTCCATGTGTTTAAGTGGTCCATGTGATCCAGTGTTCCATGTGTTTAAGTGTTCCATGTGTTTAAGTGTTCCATGTTTTCCAGTGTTCCATTTGTTTAAGTGTTCCATGTGATCCAGTGTTCCATGTGTCCAAGTGGTCCATGTGTTCAAATGTTCCATGTGTCCAAGTGTTCCATGTGTTTAAGTGTTCCATGTGATCCAGTGTTCCATGTGTTCAAGTGTTCCATGTGATCCAGTGTTCCATGTGTTCAAGTGGTCCATGTGTTTAAGTGGTCCATGTGATCCAGTGTTCCATGTGTTTAAGTGTTCCATGTGTTTAAGTGTTCCATGTGTTTAAGTGTTCCATGTTTTCCAGTGTTCCATGTTTTCCAGTGTTCCATGTGTCCAAGTGGTCCATGTGTTCAAGTGTTCCAAAAAAATTCATGTGACACTTGGTCATTTGGATTATATAACATTTGTCCCAGTGTTCCATGTGTTCAAGTGTTCCATGTGTTCAAGTGTTCCATGTGTTCCATGTGTTAGGCTGATGAATCAACACGTCTACTGTTGTTACAACGTTACAAAACTGTCCATGTTCATAATGTTGCATGTGCTGTGGCCTGAGCAATGATATGAATATATTTAATTGGTGCTTGATATGAAAGGAAAGTTGTTTGATATTTCTGACTGAGAATCTTTATAATATCACGCTTACTGTTTCTCACACATTATAAATGTGTTATACAGCTGCATATTAATATTTGAGTGTCTCTCACAAAGGAGATTGTCATATCTTGAGATCCTCGGCATCAAAACATTTAATAAGTCCTGCAATAAACAGTAAAGTATCCTGTGTGTGTGTGTGTGTGTCTCAGGTCGTATTCCAGACAGTTTGAGGAACTGTGTTAATAAAGAGTTCTTCTTCTCCTCGGGTCAGGGG
>JAVLUX010000195.1:425000-427500 GCA_032164185.1 Moxostoma hubbsi | reverse complement strand
GCACCCATTACTGAATGAATGGCTGGTTCTGACCGGTGTCTGCTCTCTGCTGTAGGTTCAAATCAGGTGTGGCTGGAGTGGCACCAGGGGGCGTTCCAGCGGGTTTGGAGGGTCAAATGCCGTCCCCAGACCAGCAGAGAGCATTAGCATTAGCATTAGCATCAAAACACAAACCCAGAGAACCGTGATCCAACAGGAGCTTGTTTTAGAGGGACATCTCTGCCTCTTTTATTGGACGATTTTCCTTTTTGCTGTTTTGGAGGAAACTCATGTTTTATTCATGCTACTGCAGTACAGAGGCTCCGCCCCTCCACTCTCATTGGAAAATAAACTTGCCATGCTGAATGGACCACACCCACTTTGTTTTCCTGTCAGCGTGCAGTGTGTCTTTCATCTCTTAAGTGTGAATAATTCACTTTAAAAAGAGTTTAGATAATGTGATAAACACATCAGACCACAGAAGCGTCTGCTCCAGGCCACGCCCACCGATCGCTTCTCTTGTGGTTCAGCAGACGATGAGATCGACTCAGGAGCATCACACCGTCACCATTCCCTCTGAAGTGTTGTGAATAAATAGACTCCAAGTGTTTTAAATTAAGATGATCTTTATATTTGCTCCTGTTAGTATTTTTATAAGCGACACTTACATCCCAGTCGTGTCTCTATCCGTGTCTTTTATTTGGTTCTGTTGAACGTGTTTGTCAGACAGAAACTCTCAGTTTGGAGTTTTATTTGTTCCTTGTGTAATTCCAACATTTAGCGTTCAGTACACTTCCAATAAAACGAGTGTTTGAATAGTTTTTATGGGTTTGATGAAATTCTGATTATTCTCCTTTTGGCTGAAGTCACCTTTCAGATCATTTGTCTAAACTGTTTGGTAACATTTGTACTTTTTCTTTTTATCTAGTTACTTATTAAAATCACTTGACATTTCTATTTTAAACTTAAACATTTAAAGGAATATTCCGGGTTCAGCTCAATCGACAGCATTTGGGTCATATTGTTGAATAACACAAAAATGATTTGCACTTGTTCCTCCTTTACTTTAATAAAAGCACAAATGTGTGTGTGTGTGTGTGTGTGTGACACTTCCAATGCAAGTCAATGGGGTTTAATTTAATTTTAATTGGCCAATTGTCACACATTATACATGCATTTCTGCATATATACAGTGAAATTATTTATTTTTCACATATCCCAGCTATGCTGGGGTCAGAGTGCAGGGTCAGCCATGATTCTGCGCCCCTGGAGCAGATAGGATCAAGGGCCTTGCTCAAGGGCCACACAGTGGTGTCTTATCGGTGCTGGGGCTTGAACCCCCAACCTTCTGGTCAGTAATCCAGAGCCTTAACCACTGAGAGAGAGAGAGAGAGAGAGAGAGAGAGAGAGAGAGAGAGACTTCCAATGCAAGTCAATGGGGTTTAATCTGTAAACATTAAAATACTATTTCACAAGTATAAACACATAAACAATATGTGTGTGAACATGATTTTACTGTCATTAAATCACGCACTGACCACATCTGTGTGAAGATAGACAATTGTACAACTTTGTTGCCATGACGACGTAACGTCCCTAATTTTACAACTTTGTTGCCATGACGACGTAACGTCCCTAATTTTACAACTTTGTTGCCATGATGACGTAATGTCCCTAATTTTACAACTTTGTTGCATGATGACGTAATGTCCCTAATTTTGCAACTTTGTTGCCATGACGACGTAATGTCCCTAATTTTACAACTTTGTTGCCATGACGACGTAATGTCCCTAATTTTACAACTTTGTTGCCATGACGACGTAATGTCCCTAATTTTACAACTCCGTTGCCATGACGACGTAATGTCCCTAATTTTACAACTCCGTTGCCATGACGACGCAATGTCCCTAATTTTACAACTTTGTTGCCATGATGACGTAATGTCCCTAATTTTACAACTCCGTTGCCATGATGACGTAATGTCCCTAATTTTACAACTTTGTTGCATGATGACGTAATGTCCCTAATTTTACAACTTTGTTGCCATGATGACGTAATGTCCCTAATTTTACAACTCCGTTGCCATGATGACGTAATGTCCCTAATTTTACAACTCCGTTGCCATGATGACGTAATGTCCCTAATTTTACAACTCCGTTGCCATGATGACGTAATGTCCCTAATTTTACAACTTTGTTGCCATGATGACGTAATGTCCCTAATTTTACAACTCCGTTGCCATGACGACGTAATGTCCCTAATTTTACAACTCCGTTGCCATGACGACGTAATGTCCCTAATTTTACAACTCCGTTGCCATGACGACGCAATGTCCCTAATTTTACAACTTTGTTGCCATGATGACGTAATGTCCCTAATTTTACAACTCCGTTGCCATGATGACGTAATGTCCCTAATTTTACAACTTTGTTGCATGATGACGTAATGTCCCTAATTTTACAACTTTGTTGCCATGATGACGTAATGTCCCTAATTTTACAACTCCGTTGCCATGATGACG
>JAVLUX010000195.1:380000-420000 GCA_032164185.1 Moxostoma hubbsi | reverse complement strand
ATTTAATTCCACACTGAAAAAGCCTCATGCAGCACGTCTATATTAATGGAAAGAAATGTTCAGTTCTGCTGGAGAGGAAGTCAAAAACAAAGAAAGCACAATCGCTTTAGGGGGTGTGTCATCGGGCGTCTGTAAAACTGTTGAAATGGTTTCAGGCCGTTCTTCACTCGTCTTCATCGTCTTCGTCCTCCTCGCCGTCGGAGAGCGCAGGGCATGGGATCATCTGTCTGTATCCGTCCAGCCATTTCTCCAGCATCTGCGTCACGAGCGGGTGATGTCTGCGCCTGCTGCTCTTCTGTAACGCCGCCAACATCCCGCCGTCAGTCACGACACAATCGCACCAGTGCCTGAGCAAAGACTGCTGCTGCTCCTCGCTGCCCATCTGCAACACAGCGTTCACAAAACATCTATTAACTCTAGAATGTTGCGTTGTGAATACGACACTATAAAAACATGCCGCACGTAACGCAACATCCTAAACTGGGATGCGCCGATGTATCGGCCGCTAATATTTAACACCATCAGCAAATCGGTTTCAAGCATGAAAATGCCGATATGGGAAATTGATGATTTATTTAAAATAATCATCATTAAACTTTGTAAAAACTCTGGGAATTAAAATGTGGACAGCTGTTAGAGATAAATTCCCACAGGTGTCAATCCTTACCATTCTTACTCTCACAGCTTTGCTATCCACAGACGTCGCTCGGCCACGCCCACATCACCACATACCCCCGCCATCCGTCCTGTGACTACCCCCCCACCCCCCCCCCCCAGAGGGTGAAGGAACTTCCCATCAGATAGTACCGGAGGATAAGGACCGCCCACTAGATGGCCAAACACTCCTCTGTCGTGCTGTACTAGCACGGGCACTCCTCCCCCTCACCATCTGGGACAGCTCCCAACTCCCTGTCCGATGCGTCCGTCTGCATGGTTAGGGATGACTACCCCTTGGGTCATTTCGATATGGTGCTCAATGAGATTCATACTAACGGGAAGAAGCGAGAACATGTTCTCCTCGCAACCTCTGTGATTTGGGATTGTGGCACTGGACACACTCCGCTGTCCTTTTCGGTAGCCGGGCGATGAACTGCTCCAGTACCACCAAATCGAGTATCACCTCAGTGTCGTGATCTTCAGCCAGCAGCCACCTTCGGCAGGTGTCACACAAATACGGACTGTACGTCAGCGAGCGGAAGCGTTGTTGCACTGGGCTTCGGCCGACCCGTTGCAGGATGGCTTTCTTCAGATCCTTCATACACCAGGAGGTTGGCCGCAGGAAGTTGTTGGGCCATGAGTTGGGCTTTCCCGTACAACAGCGGCAGTAGGCAGTAGGCAGTAGGCGGACCCCCCAAGTGCCGCTGTTGTACGGGAAAGCCCAACTCATGGCCCAACAACTTCCTGCGGCCAACCTCCCCGCTCGTTGGAGGTCTGGGGTCGCGGTTGAAGACCTCTCCTGGTGTACGAAGCTCCGTGACGCTGGTCCGCTGCTCCTGTTCCACACGCAGCTCCAGCAGAGACTGCTGTTGGGCTTGGTGGATGCTGGTGAGGGTCTTGAACATTTCGGCCAGCGGCGAGGACTCCATGATGCCGTTTTCTTGCTCCTAATCCCAGATATCGGCACCACTGTAATAAACCACTAGTTCTCTTCATGAAGGAGGAAGCGGGAGCCACGTAAACAATCGAACGCAAGTTTATTTTTCTCTTTTCTTTTCAGCATAACACACATACATACTGCATCTCTCTCTCCCCCCTCCGGTGGTCTGGACTCTCCAGCTCTCACAGTATCACAGAACAGCTGTTAGAGATCATTTCCCACAGGTGTCAATCCTTACTATTCTTCCACTCCTGCCTCGCTCTCCACAGATGTCCCTCGGCCACGCCCACATCACCACAGTCCGTAACAGTTTAATACATATTTGATAGATTTAGCACATTATTGTCAACTAAAATGTTATTTTTGTCGTCTAAATTAATGAACACGTTAAAAAGGACATTTTCATCAAAAGACAAAAGTTATGACAACAATAAAAAAAACTGTGTGAGAGTTGTCCTCCATTGTTTACTGTTGTTAAACAAAATAAATAATAATGAACGGCACTTTCCCACCCTGGAATTGATTTTATACCTTTTCGTATTTTATTTTTTTACATTTATGGCCGTCAACTCGTGGTCAGAAATCAAGATATTTCAGAAATCGAGCTTGTGTGTGCTAACCTCTTGTGCTGACAGGAAGTGGATCTGCAGGAGTTTCCTCTCACTGTCCACCAGCGGGAGGAAGGTCACGGTGACATCATCATCAGTGTTGAAGTTGGCGCCTGCGCCACGATTATCATAGCCTTTGGTTTCCATGCCAACCAGAGCAGAAAAGTGGCCTCTGGTGTAACCGAGGGCGATTGGACTTTTCCAGCAAAAGCTCTGTTCCCATAGCAACGGCAGGTAAACACCTGGACACACACACACACACACACACACACACACACACGGCTGTATCACTGAGACACACGGCAAGTTCACACGTGAAGACGAAATGACACCATGACACATTTTCTCACCTTGAAATCGAGTGTAGCCTAAAGTCTCTCCACGGAAGCTCTTGTAATACTTCACACCGTAAACGATGATGGGTCTCCGCAGGATATGAGCCAGGACAAATATATGAGTCTGTTCTAAACTCGCCCCAGGCTGCAGACGGAGAGACAACAATTAATAACGATCAGTTAGAATAACCGATGTCTTGATGTCTATAGGCTGTCTGTGTGACAGCATCAATCTACACTTCGACAAGAGTGACTTGAGTCCACAAATACTTCCTGTGTGTGTACCTGACTGGCGAGGTTGAGGATAAAGGTCCAGTCCTCCTGCCACTGTTCTTCTCGCAGAGAGAAATGAAGCCCAAAACTCTGAGAATACCACGATTCCCACTCCTTCCAGCGATTGTAGAACCTGTACACACAAACACACACACATATATATATATATATATATATATATATATATATATATATATATATATATATATATATATATAATTACAGGGTAAAACAGTATGTGTGTGTAGAAACTACAAAACACTATTTAACGGTTTTTGTCATGATGTATGTGCGCACACAATCGAGTGAGCTTTGTTCTGTTTCACTTTGATTTGAAGCAAAAAAGTATTTGAAAATCAGACAAAAAGACAAAGATACAAGACTGTGTACTGAACCTCTTTAATGAGGGAATGAACTACAATCCCCATGATGCATTGGGAATGACATATCGAATTAAAAACAATGACTACGTTAATTGCAACATTTTCAGATATGTATAAATATTACAGTGCCTGAACGACATACAGACATGCGCAGATATGAACATATAATGCTTTGGAATTGGTGTCATAACGTAGTTTGTCCAGCAGAGCGCGCTCCGACTCCACTGTTTACAGAGCGGACTCTGAACTGACGTGGCTCTGCAGACAGCGCGGAGTCGAGCGGCGCGGCGCGGTGTTAAGCATTGAAGTGTTAAGTAGAGCGCAGTTAAGCTGCACATAGTTCAGCGGTGCGGTGTTAAGTAGAGCGCGGTTAAGCTGCACAGAGTTCAGCGGTGCGGTGTTAAGTAGAGCGCGGTTAAGCTGCACAGAGTTCAGCGGTGCGGTGTTAAGTAGAGCGCGGTTAAGCTGCACATAGTTCAGCGGTGCGGTGTTAAGTAGAGCGCAGTTAAGCTGCACAGAGTTCAGCGGTGCGGTGTTAAGCATTGAAGTGTTAAGTAGAGCGCAGTTAAGCTGCACATAGTTCAGCGGTGCGGTGTTAAGTAGAGCGCGGTTAAGCTGCACAGAGTTCAGCGGTGAGTGGTTAAGTAGAGCGCGGTTAAGCTGCACAGAGTTCAGCGGTGCGGTGTTAAGTAGAGCGCGGTTAAGCTGCACATAGTTCAGCGGTGCGGTGTTAAGTAGAGCGCAGTTAAGCTGCACAGAGTTCAGCGGTGCGGTGTTAAGTAGAGCGCAGTTAAGCTGCACAGAGTTCAGCGGTGCGGTGTTAAGTAGAGCGCAGTTAAGCTGCACAGAGTTCAGCGGTGCGGTGTTAAGTAGAGCGCAGTTAAGCTGCACAGAGTTCAGCGGTGAGTGGTTAAGTAGAACGCAGTTAAGCTGCACAGAGTTCAGCGGTGAGTGGTTAAGTAGAGCGCAGTTAAGCTGCACAGAGTTCAGCGGTGAGTGGTTAAGTAGAGCGCAGTTAAGCTGCACAGAGTTCAGCGGTGAGTGGTTAAGTAGAACGCAGTTAAGCTGCACAGAGTTCAGCGGTGAGTGGTTAAGTAGAGCGCAGTTAAGCTGCACAGAGTTCAGCGGTGCGGTGTTAAGTAGAGCGCAGTTAAGCTGCACAGAGTTCAGCGGTGCGGTGTTAAGTAGAGCGCAGTTAAGCTGCACAGAGTTCAGCGGTGAGTGGTTAAGTAGAACGCAGTTAAGCTGCACAGAGTTCAGCTGTGCGGTGTTAAGTAGAGCGCAGTTAAGCTGCACAGAGTTCAGCGGTGCGGTGTTAAGTAGAGCGCAGTTAAGCTGTACAGAGTTCAGCGGTGCGTGGTTAAGTAGAGCGCAGTTAAGCTGCACAGAGTTCAGCGGTGCGGTGTTAAGTAGAGCGCAGTTAAGCTGCACAGAGTTCAGCGGTGAGTGGTTAAGTAGAGCGCAGTTAAGCTGCACAGAGTTCAGCGGTGAGTGGTTAAGTAGAGCGCAGTTAAGCTGCACAGAGTTCAGCGGTGAGTGGTTAAGTAGAGCGCAGTTAAGCTGCACAGAGTTCAGCGGTGAGTGGTTAAGTAGAGCGCAGTTAAGCTGCACAGAGTTCAGCGGTGCGTGGTTAAGTAGAGCGCAGTTAAGCTGCACAGAGTTCAGCGGTGCGGTGTTAAGTAGAGCGCAGTTAAGCTGCACAGAGTTCAGCGGTGAGTGGTTAAGTAGAGCGCAGTTAAGCTGCACAGAGTTCAGCGGTGCGTGGTTAAGTAGAGCGCAGTTAAGCTGCACAGAGTTCAGCGGTGCGGTGTTAAGTAGAGCGCAGTTAAGCTGCACAGAGTTCAGCGGTGCGGTGTTAAGTAGAGCGCAGTTAAGCTGCACAGAGTTCAGCGGTGCGGTGTTAAGTAGAGCGCAGTTAAGCTGCACAGAGTTCAGCGGTGCGGTGTTAAGTAGAGCGCAGTTAAGCTGCACAGAGTTCAGCGGTGCGTGGTTAAGTGGTGCAGAATTAAGGAGTGTGGAGTTTAGCGGTGCAGAGTTTAGCCGTGCGGAGTTTTGCCGCACGGAGTTTAGCGATGAACGGTTTAGCCGTGCGGGGTTTATCCGTGCGCGGTTTAGCCGTGCGGGGTTTAGCGATGAACGGTTTAGCCGTGCGGGGTTTAGCGATGAACGGTTTAGCCGTGCGGGGTTTAGCGATGAACGGTTTAGCCGTGCGGGGTTTAGCGATGAACGGTTTAGCCGTGCGGGGTTTAGCGATGAACGGTTTAGCCGTGCGGGGTTTAGCGATGAACGGTTTAGCCGTGCGGGGTTTAGCGATGAACGGTTTAGCCGTGCGGGGTTTAGCGATGAACGGTTTAGCCGTGCGGGGTTTAGCGATGAACGGTTTAGCCGTGCGGGGTTTAGCGATGAACGGTTTAGCCGTGCGGGGTTTAGCGATGAACGGTTTAGCCGTGCGGGGTTTAGCGATGAACGGTTTAGCCGTGCGGGGTTTAGCGATGACCGGTTTAGCCGTGCGGAGTTAAGCGATGACCGGTTTAGCCGTGCGGGGTTTAGCGATGACCGGTTTAGCCGTGCGGGGTTTAGCGATGACCGGTTTAGCCGTGCGGGGTTTAGCGATGAACGGTTTAGCCGTGCGGGGTTTAGCGATGAACGGTTTAGCCGTGCGGGTTTAGCGATGAACGGTTTAGCCGTGCGGGGTTTAGCGATGAACGGTTTAGCCGTGCGGGGTTTAGCGATGAACGGTTTAGCCGTGCGGGGTTTAGCGATGACCGGTTTAGCCGTGCGGAGTTAAGCGATGACCGGTTTAGCCGTGCAGGGTTTAGCGATGACCGGTTTAGCCGTGCAGGGTTTAGCGATGACCGGTTTAGCCGTGCGGGGTTTAGCGATGAACGGTTTAGCCGTGCGGGGTTTAGCCGTGCGGGGTTTAGCCGTGCGGAGTTAAGTGGTGTCTTCTCGGTAAGTTGCTAACTAGATTTTGAAATACATACTGGAAAGTTAATAAACAATGACTCCATTTTCCCTTTTCAATATAACTAATATAATATTAACCCTGCCCCTGACAACCATGTCACTCATGTTGATCACATCTGTTTGTTGTGTTAGCAGCTATAGTTTGTCAGTGCAGTCAGTAATGTAGCAGATTGAAAGATAAACATCAGAGCATCTTTTGCAACTCAGCAGACAACGGTGCAGTGGTGGATTGTGTCTGTTCAGAGTTGATTTCACGCTACGTTGTTAAGATAGTATACATCTCTGGCTCTATGGGACAGCTTCAGTGTAATTAGCGATGTTTTGTTGGTAGCTTGAGGCTTCAAAACTAGTTTCAAATGAGTACGGAGTGTGTTTGTGTGTTCTCACCAGTGTGAGCAGTCGTGTAAACTGTCATGTAGACTTTTTCTCAGTACAGAGTCTTTATCATAAATGCCCCACGTGGCCTGTAGAACAGAGTCGAGCAGACAGTCTCCAGCTGTTCTGTTCCACAGAGCGTACAGACGACTGTCCAGGCGAGTGCCCAACTCCAGAGACCAGTTGATCACTGCAGACTCCTCCTCCAGCTCTGAACACACACACACACACACACATACATGAGCAACAACACACAGAACACACCCCTCAAAAGAGCACACTCATTACGCAGGAAACACTCCTGAAATGTCCTGCTGTGGTGAAACAGTCTCACCTTTCTGAACGTCTCGATCAAGCACTTCATCGAAGAGCTTCTCCTGAACGGCTGGAGGAAGATCTTCAATGTCTGTCACACATAAAACAACGACCATTCAGTGTTTAGACCGATGCAAGGTGCTCAAACCATCACGCTAACAGCTCTCGGCTCATTCTGAATCAGATATGACTGGAAATGATTCGTGGCTCAGTGTGAGAGTCAGTAGTTAAACCGATTCAACCGATCACTTTTATTGTCACTTCACCTTATACACGAGTGCAGCGGTGAGTGAAAGAAGAGTTTAGAAGAGTCATTTGTTTGTAAATGGGACTGGTCACATTGTGTGTGTGTGTGTGTGTGTGTGTGTGTGTGTGCATGTGTGTGAGTGAGTGAGTGTGAGTGAGTGATTGTGTGTGTGTGTGAGAGTGTGTATGATTGTGTGTGTGAGAGTGTGTGTGAGTGAGTGATTGTGTGTGCGTGAGAGTGTGTGAGTGTGTGTGTGTGAGAGTGTGTGCGTGAGAGTGTGTGTGTGTGAGTGTGTGAGAGAGTGAGTGAGTGAGTGTGTGTGTGTGCGCGTGTGTGATTGTGTGTGTGTGTGTGTGAGAATGTGAGTGTGTGTGTGTGTGCGTGTATGTGCGCGTGTGTGTGTGTGTGCTCTCACCAGCCGGCAGTGTGAATGTGACCAGATCTGTGAGGAAGTAGCAGTTGAAATCTCCCTTGCGCTGGTGCAGAGACGCGCTGATCTCTCTGCGGATCTGCTCTGTCAGTTCAGGACAAACCATCGCCGGGATGCATTTGACAGCGCGCTGCGACACCTGCAACCACAAACACATCATCATCATCATCATCAATGCTGCAGGACAAACTCATTTACACATCCTCTCCTGCATCCACCAATCAGATACCTCTGTGAGGAGAATGGCCAGCATGTCTTGTCTCTGAAAGCGGATGGCGAGATGAACAAGTGTGAAGCCGCTGTCAAATGCCGAGGGTCGATTGAGTAGACGCACCTCATCGGGAGTCAGCTGACGGGCGATGTCACCACCTGATGACTTATAGGCCTCCACCGCAGACAGGTCACCTTCAACTACACCTACACACATGATTTATGATCATCTTGTCATGATTCGGGGTGTTTGTTAAGTCAATCATCACTAATACTGTTGTTATGATGGTAGTTAGGGTAAATACATTTTTACACAGAGAATATATATTCAGATTTTTAGCAATTGTTTGCAGAATGAATGGAAAATCACAAGTCTCACACATCAGAGGAGGATCAGAGAAACTCAAGTTTTAGTATACTTCGGTACAGGACGCGTGATGCACTTAATATCTATGAAGATGATGTGTGCCGGGTCTTCCAGAAACAGAAGACGAGAAAAGCACATGGCCCAGGTGGTATTTCACCCACTTTTCTAAAATCCTGAGCTGACCAGCTGGCCTCCATCTTCACACAGATCTTCAACAGATCATTGGAGCAGTGTGAAGTTCCCTGCTGCTTCAAACACTCCAGAATTATCCCCGTCCCAAAGAAACCCCAAATCAAAGAGCTTAACGGCTACAGAGCCGTCGCCCTAACGTCTGTGGTCATAAAGTAATTTGAGAGACTGGTGTTGGCCCACCTGAAGGACATCACTGAACCCATTCTGGATCCCCTGCAGTTTGCCAAACAGGTCTGTGGAGGATGCAGTCAATATGGGATTGCATCATATCCTGCAACATCTGGACAAACCGGGGACATATGCAAGGATCCTATCAGCATTTAACACCATCAACTCTCCTATGGACTAAACCACACCAGCTCTCTGTTCCTGCCTCTATCTGTCAGTGGATCACCAGCTTTCAGCCCCCGAGGGATGTGTGCTCTCCCCACTACTCTTCTTCCTATAAACGACTGCATCACCAAGGACCCCTCTGTCATGCTGCTGAAGTTTGGAGACGACACTACTGCCATCAGCCTCATCCAAGATGCCAATGAGTCTGCAATCAGAAGGGAGGATGAACAGCTGGCTCACTGGTGCAGTCAAAACAGCCTGGAGATGATTGTGGACTTTAGGAGGAACACCCCAACATTGCCCCCCCCCCCCCCTCACCATTCTGACCAGCGTCATTCAGGTTCCTGGGCACTGCCATCTCACAGGACCTGAAGTGGGAGACACATACTGACTTGCCAGTTGAGGAAGTTCAACCTGCTGATCCAGCTCTACTCAGCAGTCATTGAGTCTGTCCTCTGCACTTCAATAACTGAAGTTATGGTCTGGTTTGGTTCAGCTATGAAATCAGATATCAGAAGACTACAAAAGGACAGTCAGGACAGCTGAGAGGATTATTGGTGCCCCCCTGCCCTTCCTTCAAGAACTGTACACTTCACCCAGCACACTGTTGCCTTCGGGACGGCACTACAGAGCACTGAACACCAGAACCGTCAAGCACAGGAACAGTTTTTCCCCTCAGGCGATCCATCTCATGAACAGTTAAAGCCGCCTCATTGAGCAATAGTGCAATACACAGCTCGTCTATTTATATTATCCAACATACCCTCTTCTGCTATTACATTCCCTTGCACTGCCTGTACATAACAGATTTGCATTTGTACACATGTGTGTATATATATTTGCCTTAATGTGTATTTCTATATATATATATATATTTCTATTTGCGTTTGATATTTGTTCCATTGCTTTATTATTTCTGTCTTGTTGTTGTATTGTTTGTGCACTGGAAGCTTCTGTCACAAGCTCATTCTGATTATATTATTATTAGGGCAGGGTATAAATACAGATTTCCTAATTTAATTCCGATTCACAAGCTCTCAAATTCAATTCTGATTAATTTAGGTATATTTCAATTTGTTTTGCTTACATTAGAATATAATTTTAGGGACATTTTAGCTTTTTATAAATGTACAAATTCCATGTATTACATTGCAAGTATTTCCATCAACATGTGTAACAAGTGTTAAAACGGTACTATCTCTTTAAGAACTGTCAGTTTCGGTTGAACGCAGATTAACGAGAGTGTGGTCACACGGCTTCTTTAGCGCATCTGTGCTGTGTGTGATTAGAATGATGTTTTTAATCAATCATTGACGATAAAGAAAGGATATTAAAAGAGACATTACTCGGTGACAAATGGATTGTGTGGATCCCCAATCAGGCTAATCAGCCGAGGAGAGAGATAAGTGTGGCGAGATGTGGCATATAGAGAGAGAGAGAGCTACAGGCAGCTGCCCTGTATGCGTTTGTCTTTATGTTTTAATGTCTCATTAAACAAGTCCCGCCCCCTCCTTTCCATTGAACCTTGTTACACTGGTGCCGAAAGCCGGGAAGGGGGAGGGATGCGCTGTCGTGGAGTTCTCGCCACTACTAGCCAACCCAGGAGCAGCCGCGGGCGATCCGGGGACGGAGACGTCACTGCTGGCCACCGACGATCTGAGGCTCGCTGCCGTCCCGTAGAGCTGGGGGGGGAGTAGCGTGACCATCTACACGGGGGTGGAGGATCCACTACTATTTTTAGTCACATATAGTGAAATTTGGTCTCATAATCAAGTGATTTACTCACATTGTAGACGACTGCCACTTACAATAGGACATCAATATTTTCACCCAGCCCTAACTATCATGAGATCATAGATGTCAATTAACGAGAACAGTGTACAGAGACACTTACCCGCGCAGGCGTTCAGAAACAGCCAGTCCATTTTCCTCATGCGGTTCCGGATCTGTTTGAGTTTCTTGAAGTCCACCTGTATCTCTTCTTTACCGCCCGTGGCGAGCTCGATCTGGACCTCAGACTCACG
This sequence comes from Moxostoma hubbsi, assembly GCA_032164185.1. Lineage (NCBI taxonomy): Eukaryota > Metazoa > Chordata > Actinopteri > Cypriniformes > Catostomidae > Moxostoma > Moxostoma hubbsi. The sequence continues at coordinate 409,344 of JAVLUX010000195.1, read as the reverse complement.
TTTAGAGGCCGTGGGTGATCGCCGCTGCCCCCCACTGCACACACCCCGCACGTGCCTGCGCTCCTGCTCGTTGACCACAGACGAGGGCTCCTCGGGCTCAGTCAGCTGAATAGCGTCGTTGGGTCTGGGGTGGTCGCACACGACGCAGTGAGGGGATTTGGGCCAGTTCTGGTACGTGCAGGCTGAGCAGGTCCAGCATTGAGCCCGGGTGTTAAGTCTATTCCGGTCGTTGTATTCCTCACAGGGGTCCACGGGTGGTGTGGTCACGGGTCGCCCGCCGGTCCCTGACGTCTGTGGGGTTTCCGTGGGGCTGCACACACGCTGCCGGAGACTGCAACACTGAGTGCAGCGGATCGCATGCGGCCAGTTCAGGTAAGTGCACGTCAGACAGGACCATTTACCGCTGGGCTCGGACAAATCTGCGGGGCGGATGCGAGGTCGGGCGCTGGAATCCGGACAGATGAGAAGACTGCTCCGCCCCCCCTCGGTGTGCACAGGGACCCACTGGTGTCCGGAGTGCTGGTCGGTGCTACTCGGGAACAGCTCCTCTGTGATGATGGTTCTGCTGGGCCTCGGAGTCCGACACATGGTGCATTTAATAGCTGATGGCCAGTTTTCATATGTGCAGTACTCGCATGACCACTTTATACACTGCTCTGTCATGGTGAAGCACACACACTCACACACAAACACACACTCTCACACACATACACTCTCACTCACACACACACACACACACACACACACACACTCAACAGAACACACTCACATCAATCTCACACATACAGACAGGGGGACATCAATCTGCAAACACAGAAAGAAGAGATGTGTCAAAAATAGAGAACAATAAAAAAACTAACATTTATACTAATATTATTATGGTCAGGCCTGTATTAATAACCTTAATACTGTCACAGATGTGAGTATCAATACTACAATTATTACTGTCAATGAAGTATCAATACTAGCACTAATAGTATCAGTACTATATGAATAAATACTAACATTAATACTGTCATTATTACTGTCAGTGAAGTATTGATAATTACATTAATACTATCAGTGCTGTATCAATACTAGCACTAATATTATCAGTACTATATGAATAAATACTAACATTAATACTGTCATTATTACTGTCAGTGAAGTATTGTTAATTACATTAATACTATCAGTGCTGTATCAATACTAAAACTAATATTATCAGTACTATAAGAATAAATACTAACATTAATACTGTCATTATTACTGTCAGTGAAGTATTGTTAATTACATTAATACTATCAGTGCTGTATCAATATTAACACTAATATTATCAGTACTATATGAATAAATACTAACATTAATACTGTCGTCATTATTAATGTCAGTGAAGTATTGTTAATTACATTAATACTATCAGTGCTGTATCAATACTAACACTAATATTATCAGTACTATATGAATAAATACTAATATTAATACTGTCATTATTACTGTCAGTGAAGTATCAATACTAACACTAATATTATCAGTACAATATGAATAAATACTAACATTAATACTGTCATCATTATTAATGTCAGTGAAGTATTGTTAATTACATTAATACTATCAGTGCTGTATCAATACTAACACTAATATTATCAGTACTATATGAATAAATACTAACATTAATACTGTCATTATTACTGTCAGTGAAGTATCAATACTAGCACTAATATTATCAGTACTACATGAATAAATACTAACATTAATACTGTCATTATTACTGTCAGTGAAGTATTGTTAATTACATTAATACTATCAGTGCTGTATCAATACTAACACTAATATTATCAGTACTATATGAATAAATACTAACATTATTACTTTCATTATTACTGTCAGTGAAGTATCAATACTAGCACTAATATTATCAGTACTATATGAATAAATACTAACATTAATACTGTCGTCATTATTACTGTCAGTGAAGTATTGTTAATTACATTAATACTATCAGTGCTGTATCAATACTAACACTAATATTATCAGTACTATAAGAATAAATACTAACATTAATACTGTCATTATTACTGCAGTGAAGTATTGATAATTACATTAATACTATCAGTGCTGTATCAATACTAACACTAATATTATCAGTACTATATGAACAAATACTAACATTAATACTGTCATTATTACTGTCAGTGAAGTATTGGTAATTACATTAATACTATCAGTGCTGTATCAATACTAGCACTAATATTATCAGTACTATATGAATAAATACTAACATTAATACTGTCGTCATTATTACTGTCAGTGAAGTATTGTTAATTACATTAATACTATCAGTGCTGTATCAATACTAGCACTAATATTATCAGTACTATAAGAATAAATACTAACATTAATACTGGCATTATTACTGTCAGTGAAGTATTGATAATTACATTAATACTATCAGTGCTGTATCAATACTAACACTAATATTATCAGTACTATATGAACAAATACTAACATTAATACTGTCATTATTACTGTCAGTGAAGTATTGATAATTATGTTAATACTATCAGTGCTGTATCAATACTAACACTAATATTATCAGTACTATAAGAATAAATACTAACATTAATACTGTCATTATTACTGTCAGTGAAGTATTGATAATTACATGAATACTATCAGTGCTGTATCAATACTAGCACTAATATTATCAGTACTATAAGAATAAATACTAACATTAATACTGGCATTATTACTGTCAGTGAAGTATTGATAATTACATTAATACTATCAGTGCTGTATCAATACTAACACTAATATTATCAGTACTATATGAACAAATACTAACATTAATACTGTCATTATTACTGTCAGTGAAGTATTGATAATTACATTAATACTATCAGTGCTGTATCAATACTAGCACTAATATTATGAGTACTATATGAATAAATACTAACATTAATACTGTCTATTACTGTCAGTGAAGTATTGATAATTACATGAATACTATCAGTGCTGTATCAATACTAGCACTAATATTATCAGTACTATAAGAATAAATACTAACATTAATACTGGCATTATTACTGTCAGTGAAGTATTGATAATTACATTAATACTATCAGTGCTGTATCAATATTAACACTAATATTATCAGTACTATATGAACAAATACTAACATTAATACTGTCATTATTACTGTCAGTGAAGTATTGATAATTACATTAATACTATCAGTGCTGTATCAATACTAACACTAATATTATCAGTACTATATGAATAAATACTAACATTAATACTGTCATTATTACTGTCAGTGAAGTATCAATACTAGCACTAATATTATCAGTACTATAGGAATAAATACTAACATTAATACTGTCATTATTACTGTCAGTGAAGTATTGGTAATTACATTAATACTATCAGTGCTGTATCAATACTAGCACTAATATTATCAGTACTATAAGAATAAATACTAACATTAATACTGGCATTATTACTGTCAGTGAAGTATTGATAATTACATTAATACTATCAGTGCTGTATCAATACTAACACTAATATTATCAGTACTATATGAACAAATACTAACATTAATACTGTCATTATTACTGTCAGTGAAGTATTGATAATTACATTAATACTATCAGTGCTGTATCAATACTAACACTAATATTATCAGTACTATATGAATAAATACTAACATTAATACTGTCATTATTACTGTCAGTGAAGTATCAATACTAGCACTAATATTATCAGTACTATAGGAATAAATACTAACATTAATACTGTCATTATTACTGTCAGTGAAGTATTGGTAATTACATTAATACTATCAGTGCTGTATCAATACTAGCACTAATATTATCAGTACTATAAGAATAAATACTAACATTAATACTGGCATTATTACTGTCAGTGAAGTATTGATAATTACATTAATACTATCAGTGCTGTATCAATACTAACACTAATATTATCAATACTATATGAACAAATACTAACATTAATACTGTCATTATTACTGTCAGTGAAGTATTGATAATTATATTAATACTATCAGTGCTGTATCAATACTAACACTAATATTATCAGTACTATAAGAATAAATACTAACATTAATACTGTCATTATTACTGTCAGTGAAGTATTGATAATTACATGAATACTATCAGTGCTGTATCAATACTAGCACTAATATTATCAGTACTATAAGAATAAATACTAACATTAATACTGGCATTATTACTGTCAGTGAAGTATTGATAATTACATTAATACTATCAGTGCTGTATCAATACTAACACTAATATTATCAGTACTATATGAACAAATACTAACATTAATACTGTCATTATTACTGTCAGTGAAGTATTGATAATTACATTAATACTATCAGTGCTGTATCAATACTAGCACTAATATTATGAGTACCTATATGAATAAATACTAACATTAATACTGTCGTCATTATTACTGTCAGTGAAGTATTGTTAATTACATTAATACTATCAGTGCTGTATCAATACTAGCACTAATATTATCAGTACTATAAGAATAAATACTAACATTAATACTGGCATTATTACTGTCAGTTAAGTATTGATAATTACATTAATACTATCAGTGCTGTATCAATATTAACACTAATATTATCAGTACTATAAGAATAAATACTAACATTAATACTGTCATTATTACTGTCAGTGAAGTATTGATAATTACATGAATACTATCAGTGCTGTATCAATACTAGCACTAATATTATCAGTACTATAAGAATAAATACTAACATTAATACTGGCATTATTACTGTCAGTGAAGTATTGATAATTACATTAATACTATCAGTGCTGTATCAATACTAACACTAATATTATCAGTACTATATGAACAAATACTAACATTAATACTGTCATTATTACTGTCAGTGAAGTATTGATAATTATATTAATACTATCAGTGCTGTATCAATGCTAACGTGAATACTTCCAGAAGTTATTATATTGTAAGTGTTGTATTTATACTAACATTAATACTGTCAGTGAGGAATCCATCATTATTTTAATACTATCAGTGTTTTAACGTTAATAGTTTGTGAGATTAGTGTCATAAGATAATTAATCAGATTATTATTCCAATATGTAAACACTCACTTCAGTCCGCGCGGGCCCTTCATTAAAGTCTTCAGTCACAACAGTAACTCTTTAATGCTGTTTTTCGATCCTCATCGTGTGTTTTGATCTCGGGGTGTTGTTTAAACCGATGAATGATATTATTAATCGTTAAATGTTGTTTCTAAGCGCTGATTGTTGATTTAGATGCGGATTTAATGGCGGCGCTGGCAAAATAAAAACGACCAGCGTCTCACGCACAGTCACGTACATGTGACCAAATGCGCCGCAGCTGATTGGACAGTTTCAGATCATGTGATGGTCAAAATCCCGCCCTACAGTGAGAGTAATTAATTGTATTGTATTTTAGTTTTATTAGTAGTATTCTTTTTTTATTACCATTACTGCACTTAATTCTTTTAGTATTGTATGTAAAGCAATCATGTCAATGACAGACAGACAGAGAGTGAATTTTTGTTTGTAGATTTTCGCATCTAAATGGGAATACGATTGTCATGGCAACACGACACGCCCCCCGCGTGACGTCAGCCCAACATGGAAGCTTACTTGAACCGGCTGCACCACATTTCTCTGCACGTTTCAAACGTGGATAAAGTCGCTCATGAGCTCGTGTCCCGGTTCCAGTTTAATGTGTTTGCGGCCAGACTGACGGACCGCGCGAAGCAGCTCGCGTTCCGCCGCGGATCCGCCGTGTTCGTGCTGAACGAGAGAGCAAACGAGGCGCCGCAGAGGGTGAACGGACATCAGTCACGTGTCACAACCACAGAGCATACGTATGAAGCCCATGCGCACTATCCAGTGGACACGGTGTGTAATGTGTGCTTTGAAGTGCAGGACGTGGAGCGCTCGTCCAGGGATCTGCGGGATCGGGGCTGTGAGTTCATCCTGCCGCCCACTGAAGCTCGTGATGACAGAGGGCTGGTCCGCTTCTCCATCATCAGGTCTATAGTAGGTAATGTGAGCCATACTCTCATAGACCGATCTCAGTACCAGGGCGTCTTTCTGCCTGGTTTCCATCAGGTCCGCACGGACACACAGACTGCAGACGGCTCTCAGTGTCCAATCACTCATTTCGATCACATCACATACGCCTGTCCCAGGAGAAGCAGTCCTCACATCACACACTGGTATGAGAAGAACTTTGGCTTCCAGAGGTTCCTCATTAACAGGTATCATACTGTCTCATTATACAATCATCTGTTTGGAAGAGTTTAATCCTGTAATGTCAAACACATGAGTGTCTCTCTGTGTGCAGGAATGAGGATGTGGAGGAGGGATATGTTCTGGAACATGAAGGTATCGGGCTGCGACTGACTGCAATGGAATACTGGAAATGTAGTGAGTCTGGGATCAAACTGCCCTTCAGAGATGCAACAGACTGCAAGTTTGTGATCGCAGAATCTCTTGCTGAGCAAGGCACGGGAGTGTTTCATGGCATTGTGCTCTCAGATTAATGCATAGAGTTATTCCACGTCAAAGCTACTTTGATTTTGTTAATACTATTTCTTAAGAAAGATGAACATAAATGACGACGAATGCCAAAATGGATGAATATTTACTGAGTAGTCTATTATTTTGCAGAGAGGGGGTAAAATGATCATTTTCATTAATGGCTTTGGAGCAAAACTACAGGTCTAAAAAATAACTTTATAAATGTGTGAGCATCATGATTTTATTTTTACACACAGATCTGTAGATCTACTAATAAACTCAATTAATTTCAGCAGCTCTTGTTGCATTATACGCTAATGGTGTGAGTCCAAAAATGGGAAAAATGCACATTTTTTTTGTTGTTTTTCCAAAGTTGGAGTGCCTATAACTCTAGAAGTGTTAAAGATATCTTAAAATCCTTTTATATTCTGGTTCACAACAAACTTTCCTTCTTGTATCTTTGCATTTAAGTATCTATATTGTAAAATCCCAGAGATATGGGGCTCTCAATCTAAAAATTCTTCCATTTGACTCATTTTCAATACTAGGAAACCAATTGATGGTGAAGCTCGTTTTTATCGTCCAGCAAAAACTACAGGTCTAAAAAATAACTTTATAAATGTGTGAGCATCATGATTTTATTTTTACACACAGATCGGTAGATCTACTAATAAACTCAATTAATTTCAGCAGCTCTTGTTGCATTATACGCCAATGGTGCGAGTCCAAAAATGGGAAAAATGCTAAAAAAAAATTTGATTTTTATTTTATTCAAAGTTGGAGTGCCTATAACTCCAGAAGTATTAAAGATATTTTAAAATCCTTTAAAATTATGCTGACACATTTATAAGGTTATTTTTTAGACCTTTGTTTTTGTTGGACGATAAAAGCGAGCTTCATACCCTGTGACCATCAATTGGTTTCCTAGCATTGAAAATGGGTTAAATGTGCATTTTTCCCATTTTTGGACTTGCACCATTGACGTATAATGCAACAAGAGCTGCTGAAATTAATTGAGTTTATTAGTAGATCTACCGATCTGTGTGTAAAAATAAAATCATGATGCTCACACAATTATAAAGTTATTTTTTAGACCTGTAGTTTCGCTCCAAAGTCATTGATGAAAATGAACATTTTACCCCTCTGCAAAATAAGACTACTCCATAATCAAGCTTGGAATTTAATATTTTGGTTTAAATCATCATTTATGCATTTCTTTCACCAGTAAAAATGATTTTTCACAGATCTGTAGATCTACTACTAAAACTCAATTAATTTCAGCAGCTCTTGTTGCATTATACGCCAATGGTGCGAGTCCAAAAATGGGAAAAATGCAATTTTTTGTTTTTTGTTTTTCCAAAGTTGGAGTGCCTATAACTCTAGAAGTGTTAAAGATATCTTAAAATCCTTTTATATTCTGGTTCACAACCAACTTTCCATTATGTATCTAAATTTTTAAGGCCCTCTATGGTTTATTCCCAGAGATATGGGGCTCTCAATGTGGCTCCATGTGTTAAATACGATTCTGATGCATCCATTTGACACTATTTTACACATGGAGCCACATTGAGAGCCCCATATCTCTTGGAATAAACAATAGAGGGCCTTAAAAATGACAATACAAAAAGGAAAGTTTGTTCTGAACCAGAATATTAAAGGATTTTAAGATATATTTAACACTTCTAGAGTTATAGGCACTCCAACTTTGGAAAAACAACAAAAAATGTGCATTTTTCCCATTTTTGGACTCGCACCATTGGCGTATAATGCAACAAGAGCTGCTGAAATTAATTGAGTTTATTAGTAGATCTACCGATCTGTGTGTAAAAATAAAATCATGATGCTCACACATTTATAAAGTTATTTTTTAGACCTGTAGATTCGCTCAAGTCTCCAAAAGATACTTTAGGATCGATCCGCCCATCTCTAGTGATCTAGTGACTATATTGTGTATCGTAGCACGACTGGAACGCTGTATTGACCAATCAGAACCATCTGTTGTATAATAGTGGTTTTATTTCAGGCAGGAATCAGGTGGACACGTTTCTGGAGCAGCACAGAGGCGCAGGGATACAGCACATCGGACTGTACACCGAAGACATCGTGTCCACGGCTCGAACACTGACCCGCGCTGGAGTCCAGTTCTTCTCGCCCCCTCCTGCATACTACACTGAGGTCATTCTCCATTCTGAGCTGTCGGCTGAGTGGGCAATGGGTTGTAGGAGTGGGGAACAGGACTCTGAAGAGAGCGTTCTGTTATTGCTTCATCTGATGCTCGTATTGTCACTAGATCTCAGGAATGGCATTACTACTGACAATGCTCAATTTTAATAATTAGGTTTGCACTAGTAAAAACTTGCATTCTTGATATTAAAAATGACATTATTTGATATCTGTAAGGGCATATGCACTAGAAGAATCTCACGTGTCATTCACTCCTGTTCAAAACACAATTACACACAACTAATATTCATTTCTTACCAGTTGAAATTCCAGTTTCAGAAACTAGTAAAGTGAAAAATGAAAAAATGACGTCATGTTGGACATCAAAAAATAACAATTTTATGGTGCAAATGAGCATTTTCACTAGTGAAATTTGAAATGTATTCTTTAATTCATATTCTGCGCTTGATTAAATGTTGAAATGACTTGTATCACTTATATTGCATGATGATCTAATGTGTGTGTGTGTGTGTGTGTGTGTGTCTGTCTGTCTGTGCGCGTCTGTGTGTGTCTGTGGCTGTCTGTATGTGTCTGTCTGTGCGCGCGTGTGTGTGTGTGTGTGTGTGTGTCTGTGCGCGTGTCTGTCTGTGTATGTCTGTCTGTGCGTGCGTGCATGTGTGCGTCTCTCTGTGTGCGTGTGTGTCTCTCTCTGTGTGTGTGTGTGTGTGTGCGTGTGTGCGTGCGTGCGTGCGTCTCTCTGTGTGTGCGTGTGTGTGTGTGTGTGTGTGTCTCTCTCTGTGTGTGTGTGTGTGTGTGTGTGCGTGTCTCTCTGCGTGTGTGTGCGTGTGTGTGTCTCTGTGTGTGCGTGTGTGTGCGTGTCTCTCTGTGTGTGCGTGTGTGTGCGTGTGTGTGTGTGTGTCTGTCTCTGTGCACGCGTGTGCGTGTGTGTGTGTGTGTGTGTCTCTCTGTGTGTGCGCGTGTGTGTGTGCGTGTGCGTGTGTGTGTGCGTGTGCAGGTGGGTAAACAGCAGGAGATCATAGAGGCGGGTCATGACCCTCACACACTGAGTCAGTATGGAATTCTTCTGGACACGGATGTCCACACGGACACGGACACACACACAGACAGCCAACGGTCGGAACATCTCTTTAAACAGTACAGATGCTCGCGTGTCATGATCATGTTTTGTCTGCTTGATGGTCTGATCATCTTTCGTCATGTGATCACAGGTATCTCCTGCAGGTCTTCACCAAACCCATTTTTGCAGAGGACTCGTTCTTCCTGGAGCTGATCGAGCGGAAAGGAGCCAGAGGCTTCGGCGAGGGGAACATCCGTGCGCTCTGGAGATCCGTGCAGGCTTACATGAATGAAGAACAAGACCACCGAAACCAGCAGACCGGACTAAACTGACTGCGGACTGCACTGACACAATCCTGGAGCAGTTTCCATGTGCGCCAGTAGATGGTGATACCAGTCCTGAAACCACACCGGCTGGGGACTTTTCCCAGAACAACTGTTGCTTTCAGTATTCCCACACTTACAGTGTCCCAGATTCTTCTATAGCCATCCTGATGTATTCCCTACCTCATGTGTGTTCACATAATCCGTATTTTAATGTTAGCATACTTCTGCTTTTAGAACCGTGTGTAGTTTGACGTGTGAGAATAGGAATGCATGTCATCAGATCTGGTTGCCGTAGAAACGGAGTAAATGTAACGGGTGTGATTATGCAGATAACAGAGATAATGTGTTACAACATCAATCTGCTTTCATGTGTCAATGTTCAAAACGACCTGGAGTTCAGTGACATCATCTGACCGGTGCTTGTGTCCAAGCCATAATTCACTGAATTTCTTTCATCTGCAGAACACAAATGAAAATCTTTAGAAGAATATCTAAGCTCTTTTCGTCTGTACAATGCAAGTGAATGGTGACCAGAACTTTGAAGCTCCAAAAAGCACATAAAGGCAGCATAAAAGTAATCAATAAAACTACAGTGGTTTAATCTGTGTCTTCAGAAGTGATATGATGAGCGACAGATCAATATTAAAGTCATTTTTTACTGTAAATCTCCACTTTCACTTTTACAAAAATTTTAAATGTGACCTGGTCAAAGGTGGATGCAGATTTACAGTAACAAAAAGGACTTTAATATTGACAAATACAAAAAACAAATATCTATTTGTTTCTCACCCACATCTATCATATCACTTCTGAAGACATGGATTAAACCACTGGAGTCTTATGTGAAAGTGAAAGTGGAGATTTATAGTAAAAAAAAAAGGACTTAAATATTGATTTGTTCCTCACCCACATCTATCATATCACTTCTGTAGACATGGATTAAACCACTAGAGTCTTATGTGAAAGTGAAAGTGGAGGTTTATAGTAAAAAAAGCACTTAAATATTGATCTGTTTCTCACCCACATCTATCATATCACTTCTGAAGACATGGATTAAACCCCTGGAGTCTTATGGATTACTTTTATTATGCCTTTATGTGCTTTTTGGAGCTTCAAAGTTCTGGTCACCATTCACTTGCATTGTACAGAGCTGAAATATTCTTAATATCTTCATTTGTGTTCTGCAACAGAAAGGGAGTCACACACATCTGGGACGGCATGAGGGTGAATAAATGATGAGAGCGTTTACATTTTTTGGTGTACTGTCTCTTTAAGTTTTATATATATATTAATGAATTCCATTGAATCACTGATGTTGATGTTAGATAGAAATAACTATTCTTCTTGCATGACTAATCAAGCATTAATCCAGGATGTATCGGGCCTATAAACTACAGTAAAAATGAAAGTACCAAAAACACACGTCGAAACTTTTTTAAACATATTTCTTTTAGTTTTCACTAGGCAGATTTCAACACTTGAGTTAGTGTGCACTTCTTACTTGGACCTCCGGTGAACTCTGTTTATTTATGAGTTTACTACATGCCCTAAATATTCATTGAAGTTTATTTAAGCAATATTTAACGGATGAGACGGAATAATTCGGTTAAACATGCAGAACAGCAGCTCCGCAGGTGTTTCTAAACATGTTTTTAATGTTTTCTCCGTTTCCTGTGTTGTGTTGAGTGTGGTGGGAGAGTCCATTCTCACGGGGGAGCGCTGTGAACTTTTAATCTGAATTAATCTTCAAACTCCGCTTAGTTTTGTAAATATTATGATTTATATATTTTTCTAAGTTTATTTATCATCTTCCCTCTCAGTTAAAGGTGTTACATGTGTATTTGTGAATGTGTTGTGTTGTATTGTACTTCCGGCTCCCCCCGTCACTGTGCGCCCGTGTCTCTCGGGCTCGTGCAGCGGCGGTGAGTGAGAGAGATGAGCGGCGGGACACACGCGGGGATGAAGATGATCTGAACGGCTGCGGTTACCGATCCGGCCCGCGCGAGGAGATGCGCCGCTCGCTCTCTCGTGAGTATACTGGAGTATATCAAGGTATTTAGGGTATATTACCGCGGGCTCCGGTACGTGTGTATTTCCCGTTGTTCTCGCGCGACTTTTGCGGCCGTTAGCAGCTTTTGTTCCTCTCGCGTAGAGATTAAAGTCAGTTCAACTCTATTTAGCACGAACCGAAGATTAAAGTCAGTTCAACTCTATTTAGCACGAACCGAAGATTAAAGAGTTCAACTCTATTCAGCACGAACCGAAGGTTAAAGTCAGTTCAACTCTATTCAGCACGAACCGAAGATTAAAGTCAGTTCAACTCTATTCAGCACGAACCGAAGGTTAAAGTCAGTTCAACTCTATTCAGCACGAACCGAATGTTAAAGTCAGTTCAACTCTATTCAGCACGAACCGAAGGTTAAAGTCAGTTCAACTCTATTCAGCACGAACGGAAGGTTAAAGTCAGTTCAACTCTATTCAGCACGAACGGAAGGTTAAAGTCAGTTCAACTCTATTCAGCACGAACCGAAGATTAAAGTCAGTTCAACTCTATTCAGCACGAACGGAAGGTTAAAGTCAGTTCAACTCTATTCAGCACGAACGGAAGGTTAAAGTCAGTTCAACTCTATTCAGCACGAACCGAAGGTTAAAGTCAGTTCAACTCTATTCAGCACGAACCGAAGGTTAAAGTCAGTTCAACTCTATTCAGCACGAACCGAATGTTAAGGTCAGTTCAACTCTATTCAGCACGAACCGAAGGTTAAAGTCAGTTCAACTCTATTCAGCACGAACGGAAGGTTAAAGTCAGTTCAACTCTATTCAGCACGAACGGAAGGTTAAAGTCAGTTCAACTCTATTCAGCACGAACCGAAGATTAAAGTCAGTTCAACTCTATTCAACACGAACCGAAGATTAAAGTCAGTTAAAGTCTATTCAACACGAACCGAAGATTAAAGTCAGTTCAACTCAATTCAACACGAACCGAAGATTAAAGTCAGTTCAACTCTATTCAACACGAACCGAAGATTAAAGTCAGTTCAACTCTATTCAACACGAACCGAAGATTAAAGTCAGTTCAACTCTATTCAGCACGAACCGAAGATTAAAGTCAGTTCAACTCTATTCAGCACGAACCGAAGATTAAAGTCAGTTCAACTCTATTCAACACGAACCGAAGATTAAAGTCAGTTAAAGTCTATTCAACACGAACCGAAGATTAAAGTCAGTTAAAGTCTATTCAACACGAACCGAAGATTAAAGTCAGTTCAACTCAATTCAACACGAACCGAAGATTAAAGTCAGTTCAACTCTATTCAGCACGAACCGAAGATTAAAGTCAGTTCAACTCTATTCAGCACGAACCGAAGATTAAAGACAGTTCAACTCTATTCAACACGAACCGAAGATTAAAGTCAGTTCAACTCTATTCAGCACGAACCGAAGATTAAAGACAGTTCAACTTTATTCAACACGAACCGAAGATTAAAGTCAGTTAAAGTCTATTCAACACGAACCGAAGATTAAAGTCAGTTAAAGTCTATTCAACACGAACCGAAGATTAAAGTCAGTTCAACTCAATTCAACACGAACCGAAGATTAAAGTCAGTTCAACTCTATTCAGCACGAACCGAAGATTAAAGTCAGTTCAACTCTATTCAGCACGAACCGAAGATTAAAGTCAGTTCAACTCTATTCAGCACGAACCGAAGATTAAAGACAGTTCAACTCTATTCAACACGAACCGAAGATTAAAGTCAGTTCAACTCTATTCAGCACGAACCGAAGGTTAAAGTCAGTTCAACTCTATTCAACACGAACTGAAGATTAAAGTCAGTTCAACTCTATTCAGCACGAACCGAAGATTAAAGACAGTTCAACTCTATTCAACACGAACCGAAGATTAAAGTCAGTTCAACTCTATTCAACACGAACTGAAGATTAAAGTCAGTTCAACTCTATTCAGCACGAACCGAAGGTTAAAGAAGGAACTCTATTCTACTCTAACAATAGAAGTTTCTCTGTAACATCAACTTGGGCAAGATGTGAAACATGGCATTTTTTGAATGTTATTTTTTCAAACGCCACAAAATATGTTGTGCTTGAGCGCACGAGCAAAGGCAGCTTAATTTAGACTTCAGCTAAAACGTTTATTTAGAGAACAAAGAACGAGGTTGGAACAATGAATGAGCTGCACAGTTTATAGCTGGGTCACCAGCGGCACTGTCACTTTAAATTAAGAATATTAAATTAATACAAAAATAGGAGCATATTGTGGTACTTTAAACAGTAAAAACAACTATGTAAAAAAAAATATTATTATTTAGCAGAGGTATGTTTTTCTGAACAAAAATCAGCATCTGCTTTTTCGGCATCAATGCGATTCCTTTCTTCGTCTATCGTTATCAACGCTTGTGCTGGGCGCACTGAGGTGTAGGGCTGTCAGCTGAGCAGAGAAACGAAATTCAAATTTTTACCTTAAATATTTTCAAAATGTATTAATATTTGAATTTTGAAGTCAGCCGATTTTACATTGAAGTTGTTTCCTTAGTCCACAAGAGGGCGCAATAAATACATTAACCATTCAGCAGCATTATATTATTGCTAAGAACATTCCTGTCCTGGCTGTTAAAAAAGAGCATTTATTTTCAACTAATGTGCGTTAAATAAATAAAAAGTTTTAGTCGGTCCATATTCTCAAATGTAAGTCAAGAGTGAAATGCTTCAATAGACAGTTCACGTGGTGTTACACTTGCACTGACTCCTCCTCCAGACTCAAGCTACATAATAACAGCGAAATATCACAAAGTGTTTTATTCAGGACAGTTGTATGTAGAGTCGCAATATTCCCAGATATCAGAGGTATCCGGCTGAACTCGGGGGTGAAGCGGCTCAAACTATGAGCACAGGTCAGGGGCTGTTCAATCAGACGAAACACGACAGGTCTGGGGCTGTTCAATCAGACAAAACACAACAGGTCAGGGGCTGTTCAATCAGACGAAACACAACAGGTCAGGGGCTGTTCAATCAGACGAAACACAACAGGTCAGGAGCTGTTCAATCAGACGAAACACAACAGGTCAGGGGCTGTTCAATCAGACGAAACACGACAGGTCAGGGGCTGTTCAATCAGACGAAACACAACAGGTCAGGGGCTGTTCAATCAGACGAAACACAACAGGTCAGGGGCTGTTCAATCAGACGAAACACGACAGGTCAGGGGCTGTTCAATCAGACGAAACACAACAGGTCAGGGGCTGTTCAATCAGACAAAACACGACAGGTCAGGGGCTGTTCAATCAGACGAAACACAACAGGTCAGGGGCTGTTCAATCAGACGAAACACGACAGGTCAGGGGCTGTTCAATCAGACGAAACACGACAGGTCAGGGGCTGTTCAATCAGACGAAACACAACAGGTCAGGGGCTGTTCAATCAGACGAAACACGACAGGTCAGGGGCTGTTCAATCAGACGAAACACGACAGGTCAGGGGCTGTTCAATCAGACGAAACACGACAGGTCAGGGGCTGTTCAATCAGACGAAACACGACAGGTCAGGGGCTGTTCAATCAGACGAAACACGACAGGTCAGGGGCTGTTCAATCAGACGAAACACAACAGGTCAGGGGCTGTTCAATCAGACGAAACACAACAGGTCAGGAGCTGTTCAATCAGACGAAACACGACAGGTCAGGGGCTGTTCAATCAGACGAAACACGACAGGTCAGGGGCTGTTCAATCAGACGAAACATGACAGTCTGGAACCAAACGCGAGGATCTCGAGACACACATTATAAATTGTAAACAAATTATAATAATAATAATGTATTATAATAGTACTATAAAGTAATGTATCTCAATCGTGCACTTTTAAAATCCTCGTGCTTTTATTTTGACATTCTGAAGTCTCCAGGACGTCCTGTATGTGTCTGTTTGTGGGCTAGTTCACGGTAGTGTAATTCGCTTCTGGTGTAATGCTCCTCCGGTGCCGTTCTAAATGCATATTATAAATGATCCGAAGTATTGAGGATCTACAACTGAGATGCTGTTCGTGAGTAGCGCAAATATCGCGCACAGCTGTGAATGCTAAATATAGCCGCGAGTGTGTAAACGGAGCAGCGCCATTCACTGACGCGCTGCGCATACTCTATATTTACTTATTAAACAGACTTATATAATGCACTCGCGCATCTTTGCAAGATAAATAGTCGCGCTCACTCCTCGGTTAGAAGACTTCGATCTCTCAGTGTAATGATTGTGCTCGCACTTATGTTAGAAATGCAGCACTGACCCGAATCTCTCGAAACTGACCCGGGCCATCGGGCAACCCTTATTGTAAGTGTTTATCGGCCGAGTCTGATGACGTGCCGAGGTTCTCGTGCTTCCCTTGTGAGGATTCGGTGTTTTCGGAAGGTTCTGTACATTGTGACGAGTGTTCATTCAGGATTATTGGAGGGTTTTATGCAGTTACCCCGACAGCTCGAGCATGATGTGTTTCACAGAGGAAACTCACATTAACTGTTGTGTTGCGCTTCTGTCACGGAAGAAGAATAAATCACATTATCTCAAGTGTTGTGATGGATTGAGCTCATTTGTAAATGTTTTAACAGGAAGTCTCGTGTAACGCACTGAAGCAGTGTGACGTTCAACAGAGTGTGTTCAGGGTGTGTGTGTGTGTGTGTGTGTGAGTGTGTAATTGTGTGAGTGTGTAATTGTGTATGTGTGTGTGAGTGTGTGTGTAATTGTGTGTAATTGTGTGAGTGTGTAATTGTGTGTGTGAGTGTGTAATTGTGTGTGTGAGTGTGTAATTGTGTGAGTGTGTAATTGTGTGAGTGTGTAATTGTGTGTGTGTGTAATTGTGTGATTGTGTAATTGTGAGTGAGAGTGTGTGTGAGTATGTAATTGTGTGTGTGTGAGTGTGAGTGTGTAATTGTGTGTAATTGTGTGAGTGTGTAATTGTGAGTGTGTAATTGTGTGTGTGTAATTGTGAGTGAGTGTGTGTGTGAGTGTGTAATTGTGTGTGTGTGTGTGTAATTGTGTGTGTGTGTAATTGTGTGTGTGTGTGAGTGTGTAATTGTGTGAGTGTGTAATTGTGTGTGTGTGTGTGAGTGAGTGTGTGTGTGTGTGTGAGTGTGTAATTGTGTGTGTGTGTGTGTGTGTGAGTGTGTAATTGTGTGAATGTGTAATTGTGTGTGTGTGTAATTGTGTGTGAGTGTGTATGTGTGTGAGTGTGTGTATTTGAGTGTGTGTGAGAGTGTAATTGTGTGTGTATGTGTGTGTGTGTGTGTGAGTGTGTGTGTGAGAGAGTGTGTGTGTGTGTGTGAGAGAGTGTGTGTGTGTGTGTGAGAGAGAGAGTGTGTGTGTGTGTGAGATAGTGTGTGAGAGTGTGTGTGTGTGTGAGATAGTGTGAGAGTGTGTGTGTGTGTGTGTGAGATAGTGTGTGTGAATGTGAGTGTGTGTGTGTGTGAGATAGTGTGTAATTGTGTGAGTGTGTAATTGTGTGTGTGTGTGTGTGTGTGTGTGTAATTGTGTGTATGAGTGTGTGTGTGTGTGAGTGTGTGTATTTGAGTGTGTGTGAGTGTGTAATTGTGAGTGTGTGTGTGTGTGTGTAATTGTGTGTGTGTGTGTGTGAGAGAGTGTGTGTGTGTGTAATTGTGTAATTGTGTGAGTGTGTAATTGTGTGTGTGTGTGTGAGTGTGTAATTGTGTGTGTGTGTGTGTGAGTGTGTAATTGTGTGTGTGTGTGTGTGTGAGTGTGTAATGTGTAATTGTGTGTGTGTGTAATTGTGTGTGAGTGTGTATGTGTGTGAGTGTGTGTATTTGAGTGTGTGTGAGTGTGTAATTGTGAGTGTGTGTGTGTGTGTGTGTGTGTGTGTGTGTGTGTGTGTGAGAGAGAGAGTGTGTGTGTGTGTGAGAGAGTGTGTGTGTGTGTGTGTGTGTGTGTGAGAGAGAGAGAGTGTGTGTGTGTGTGTGAGAGAGAGTGTGTGTGTGTGTGAGAGAGAGTGTGTGTGTGTGTGTGAGATAGTGTGTGTGTGTGTGTGTGTGAGTGTGTAATTGTGTGAGTGTGTAATTGTGTGTGTGTGTGTGTAATTGTGTGTGTGTGTGAGTGTGTATGTGTGTGAGTGTGTGTGAGTGTGTAATTGTGAGTGTGAGTGTGTGTGTGTGTGTGTGTAATTGTGTGTGTGTGTGTGTGTGTAACCTCAAGCAGTCGTTTTCCACTGTTCTGGCGAGCGTCCCGTGTGCAGATCCTGCAGTGAATGGTTCGTCTGTTCCAAACCAGCCATCTGAGGGTTTATGTTTCATTCACCTTATTAAAATGTGTCGATTAGTCGTGTTTACAGAGTTGTGTGTGTGTGTGTGTCTCTGGAACACTGCAACATTTCTCAGGGTAAACTCATTTCCTATTGTACAGCTCCGTTTAGGTTCGTGTCTGTGGTGAACCGTCGGGTGTATCGGTGTAATTGTCTCACAGCTTTGACCTTTCCAGAACTGATCATGTGAACATATGCAAACAGAAAAGCCTTTACTCATCACATTTCTATATTCTGCTCTTTTATTGTATCTGTACGGACAGTCAATAACACACACAGCTGATAACGTTCTGTACACTTTAATCAGCTGAAGGTCCTTTGGACTCGTAAACGCTCTCACAACCCTCGTGCGATTGGACGGTGTCTTGTTTTGTGAACTAGGTCACGTAATAGATGTGGCAAGTGGAAGTTCCCACCGTGAATCACATGGCCAGTAAAGAAATGAGTGTACTGATTTTAAGTCACAGATGGTTAGTTCTGTTTTTATTCAGTGTCGACACATTCCTTCTCTTATGAAGAAGGAAGTTCTCAACCAAAACAACTGAATGAGCTGAACATGTACTCTTGAACTGACCAAGACCTGTAAACAGGTATTTCACCTGTCGATGCGCGATCGCCCGCACGCGGAAGTGACGTCACTCTGCTTACATTTAACATATAATTTACCGTTTATAAATGTATGTTCCCCGTGGTCATTAAAAGTCCTAGAGCACTTCTCGTAAAGAGTAGGGGTGTAACACCGGTGTCCTGGCTAAATTCCCCCCGTTGGCCCTTCTCAATTATAGCCTCTTAATAATCCCCAACCACTAATTGGCTGTATCACTCTACTCACTCCAATCCACCAATAGCCAGTGTGTGGTTGGCGTACGGGCGCAATGTCAATCATCCAGGTGGATGCTGCACACTGCTGGAGGTTCAGGAGAGTCACCTGTTCAGTCAGAAAAGCACTATGTAAATGTACCATCCATCCATGCATATACACATACATACATGCATCCATACATACATGCATCCATACATCCATGCATCCATACATGCATTCATACTTCCATACATTCATACACCCATACATGCATCCATACATACATGCATCCATACATACATGCATCCATACATGCATGCATGCATACATACATGCATCCATACATGCATCCATACATACATACATCCATACATGCATTCATACTTCCATACATTCATACACCCATACATGCATCCATACATGCATCCATACATCCACAGCATACACACATGCATCCATACATGCATACATACATACATGCATGCATACATGCATACATACATGCATCCATACATGCATGCATACATACATGCATCCATACATCCACAGCATCCATGCATACATCCATCCATACATGCATCCATACATGCATGCATACATACATGCATCCATACATGCATCCATACATGCATCCATACATGCATCCATACATGCATCCATACATACATACATCCATACATGCATTCATACTTCCATACATTCATACACCCATACATGCATCCATACATGCATCCATACATCCACAGCATACACACATGCATCCATACATGCATACATACATACATGCATGCATACATGCATACATACATGCATCCATACATGCATGCATACATACATGCATCCATACATCCACAGCATCCATGCATA
This sequence comes from Moxostoma hubbsi, assembly GCA_032164185.1. NCBI lineage: Eukaryota > Metazoa > Chordata > Actinopteri > Cypriniformes > Catostomidae > Moxostoma > Moxostoma hubbsi. Next base: position 389,247 of record JAVLUX010000195.1, on the reverse strand, counting down.
CATCCATCCATACATGCATCCATACATGCATGCATACATACATGCATCCATACATGCATCCATACATGCATGCATCCATACATGCATCCATACATGCATGCATACATACATGCATCCATACATGCATGCATACATACATGCATACATACATGCATGCATACATACATGCATGCATACATACATGCATCCATACATCCACAGCATCCATGCATACATCCATCCATACATGCATCCATCCATCCATGCATACATGCATCCATACATGCATACATGAATCCATACATGCATCCATACATGCATACATGAATCCATACATGCATCCATACATGCATGCATCCATCCATGCATATACACATACATACATGCATCCATACATACATGCATCCATACATCCATGCATCCATACATGCATTCATACTTCCATACATTCATACACCCATACATGCATCCATACATACATGCATCCATACATACATGCATCCATACATGCATACATGCATCATACACCCATACATGCATACATACATGCATCCATACATGCATCCATACATACATGCATCCATACATCCATACATGCATTCATACTTCCATACATTCATACACCCATACATGCATCCATACATGCATGCATACATACATGCATCCATACATGCATGCATACATACATGCATACATACATGCATGCATACATACATGCATACATACATGCATGCATACATACATGCATCCATACATCCATGCATCCATACATGCATTCATACTTCCATACATTCATACACCCATACATGCATCCATACATACATGCATCCATACATACATGCATCCATACATGCATGCATGCATACATGCATGCATCCATACATGCATCCATACATACATACATGCATCCATACATCCATACACGCATTCATACTTCCATACATTCATACACCCATACATGCATCCATACATGCATGCATACATACATGCATCCATACATGCATGCATACATACATGCATCCATACATGCATGCATACATACATGCATCCATACATCCACAGCATCCATGCATACATCCATCCATACATGCATCCATCCATCCATGCATACATACATGCATCCATACATGCATACATGAATCCATACATGCATCCATACATGCATACATGAATCCATACATGCATCCATACATGCATGCATCCATCCATGCATACATACATGCATCCATACATGCATACATGAATCCATACATGCATCCATACATCCACAGCATCCATACATGCATACATACATGCATCCAACCATCCATGCATACATACATACATACATGCATCCATCGAAGGTTCTTGTAATATGAGATGGACACATTGGGTATTAATACATAATAATCAATTCTTACATTTCGTTTTCAATGCATCAAAATTTCTATGATAGATTGTTGCACCGCGATGCATTTTTCCACCCCTATTTTGTACTGTTGAGCTTCACCTAGTTGGGTTGGTTCATGCTGCACAACTCTATTATGAAGAATGTTATGCCGTCCATATGCACCAAAATGACTCTGACACAAACCTCAGGAACTAAAATGACGAAATAAGTGTGCAGACGCTGTTGCACTCCATTGCGACGCACCAAGATTAAATATGCAAAGTTGGGAATGAGATTTGAGAGCTGTGGTGAAGGGGAAGATTTGATTGTCACACAAATGTATATCTTCAGAACTTTTACAAGAGTTGCCTTCTTTAGTCCGTTTTGGAGCTTGAGGACCCCTGAACACTGCATGCTTTCACAGCAGAAAGTCATACGGATTGAGAATGACGTGAGGGAGAATAAATGAAGAATGAGTTGATAAGGAGATGTCTTTATGTGTGTGATGTTCGGCGTGTCTGAATGCGAGGCCTGCAGATGAATGTTGTCTTTGTGCACGCTGGTGCCTCTGCAAATGTGGCTTATTGCCTGGTAACAATTTAACCAGCGTTCTGTTAAACGGCCCATTTCCACATGAACTCTCGTAAACTCGTATGTTGATCGCAGCTCCATGTTTGCGAGCAGTCGCAGGTATGGCGTCGAGTGAATGTGAGGTTTCCTCTAATGAAAAGAGACATTTAAGATGCACAGGCTCGCACACTCTTTGTGTTTATGTTAAGTGGTTGGGCAGCTGCGTCTCATTAAAGCATTGGGTGAACATTCCTCCCCTATCCTTGTCCCGGGGTCCTTTACGCTACTATTGTGTGACCTAACCAAATCGCTTTGGCAGCCCGTTCGCATATGAACGCGCTCGCCGCAGCACTGAGTGTAAACTTGAGTTTTAAAGTCTTGACCTTCATTTTGACATGTGACGTTGTGTTGCCACGGAGTTCTCTGACCTCATAAACAGCCCGCGGACGCGCCTCTCGCGCTCGTTGGGTTTGGCTCTGAATCGTGAAGAGGCGTCAGCTTGCAGCGAGCTCATATGACTAATTGATTCGCTGTGAACCCTCACCGCGAGCAGCGGCGGGCGGCGGGCAGGTGCTATATGGGGAGCTGCGGTTTTTGGCCTTTTCTAGAGGAGTTTTCTATTCATGCTTGTGGTTTTGAGCAGATTTGTGTACAATTGAGCTGAGCTCTGGGAATGTCGGGGGGGGTTTGTAACGTTAGCCTTCAAGGGTGTGTTCACAGCATTCAATGTGACCACGTTCACCCAAAACACCCTCGAAAAGGGGCCGCATCGACCCATTCAGCCCTGGAGGTTCTCCTTCAGCTGCCCGGAATCTTCTGTGTTTTTGTAGTGATAAACTTTCCTTTCCTGGATCTCTGGATCCTTCCCACACATTCAGGCCTTTATTTTGTGATTCTCTCAAGTGTCTCGACATGCTGTTTGTGTCTGTGGCTCAGTGACTGTAATTTGCATGAGGGGAAAGTGCCAGAAGCGGATGATTTACGAGAGAAGAGCGAGGCAGGGATTATGCCGAGAGCTCAATCACACACTGTCAGTGAAGAATTCAACAGATCCTGCTCGTGGCTGAAACATCATTCATCTCTCGAGCTCAAGTCTCAGGGATTAATGTCAGCTGGTGTGTGCCGCGGACATCGGAGTCTCTCTTGTGCTTTCATGACCTCCAGTCGTCTTCATTGAGATGGGACGGTCTAATATCAGTAAACATTTCCAGGTTCACAAGCTTTCAAATGTGATTCAACTCCGATTAACTCTTGGTATAATTCAGGTATAATGAGGGATGCACCGATACCACTTTTTCTCTTCTGATATCGCAAATCTCAGATTCTGAAGTCTGCAGGACGTCCTGTATGTGTCTGTTTGTGGGCTAGTTCACTGTAGTGTAATTCGCTGGTCAAATGCTCCTCCGGTGCTGTTCTAAATGCATATTATAAATGATCCGAACTATTGAGCATTAGGGCTGAAACGATTAGTCGACATTATCGGCAACAATACAAAAAATCAACGACAAAAATGTTCGTTGTCGAATTGTCGTCTGATCTTTAATGCTGACGCGTGAGAGCAGCACTTCAGCACTTGCTTGAGGAGAGGAAGAACAGCTCACTGTCCAGACGCACTCCAAACTTTCCACACAGATTAAACTGATGTAGATCGCAGATTATTATAATACAAACATGCTAAATAAGTAAAAACAGAAGCAGTGTCGCCGTGAAATAAAGCGGAGCCGCACCTGCTGTTCCGCTTGAGCAAAACTTGCCCGTCAGAGCATCTAAAAAAGAAACATTGCGCCGTTATATCCTCTACCCTCCCTAGCAACCGGGCCAATTTGGTTACCCCATGTGACTCTACCCTCCCTAGCAACCGGGCCAATTTGGTTACCCCATGTGACTGTACCCTCCCTAGCAACCGGGCCAATTTGGTTACCCCATGTGACTCTACCCTCCCTAGCAACCGGGCCAATTTGGTTACCCCATGTGACTCTACCCTCCCTAGCAACCGGGTCAATTTGGTTACCCCATGTGACTCTACCCTCCCTAGCAACCGGGTCAATTTGGTTACCCCATGTGACTCTACCCTCCCTAGCAACCGGGTCAATTTGGTTACCCCATGTGACTCTACCCTCCCTAGCAACCGGGTCAATTTGGTTGCCCCATGTGACTCTACCCTCCCTAGCAACCGGGCCAATTTGGTTGCCCCATGTGACTCTACCCTCCCTAGCAACCGGGCCAATTTGGTTGCCCCATGTGACTCTACCCTCCCTAGCAACCGGGCCAATTTGATTACCCCATGTGACTCTACCCTCCCTAGCAACCGGGTCAATTTGGTTACCCCATGTGACTCTACCCTCCCTAGCAACCGGGTCAATTTGGTTACCCCATGTGACTCTACCCTCCCTAGCAACCGGGCCAATTTGGTTACCCCATGTGACTCTACCCTCCCTAGCAACCGGGCCAATTTGGTTGCCCCATGTGACTCTACCCTCCCTAGCAACCGGGCCAATTTGGTTGCCCCATGTGACTCTACCCTCCCTAGCAACCGGGCCAATTTGGTTACCCCATGTGACTCTACCCTCCCTAGCAACCGGGCCAATTTGGTTGCTTACCACGAGGAGGTTACCCCATGTGACTACCCTCCCTAGCAACCGGGCCAATTTGGTTGCTTACCACGAGGAGGTTACCCCATGTGACTCTACCCTCCCTAGCAACTGGGACAATGTGGTTGCTAAGGAGACCTGGCTGGAGTCACTCAGCATGCCCTGGATTGAAACTCACGACTCCAGGTGTGATAGCGCCAATACCCGCTGTGGTACACAGACCCCCGGTACATTACAGTCCTGACCCTAAAACACCGCATGTATTAAATATGACACTCATACGTTTGACAGCTCCTGTCTCACTCTCGTTTCAAGCTGAAATGCAAAAAAAACAAAGTATTGTATGTAAGTTTCACATGTTTGTGGCACCATCTAGTGGTAATTTGTGGAAAAAGTGGTTTTATTGTTTATATCGATGTATTTAAAATGGCGGCAGACTTCCACACAAAATTACTCCTGTGTTGTGATAAATGACAACTTATTTTAATGTAGTAAAAGTGACCGTAAAGATTATATCGTTACTGATATTATAAAATGAGTGTTTGAATATAAGCAACTTATGCTTGGTTTAAAGTTTGTATATTATTTTATTGAATTGAAATTTCATGCTTTTGAGGTATATCTCTCAGTCACCATTACATTACATTCATGCCCACTACTAAATTCTGATATTTTAATACGATATTTAAAGTCTGAAAAAATATGCATCCCATTATAAGATTTTCAGACAGTTCTTCCATATGTCAGGCTTTACTGGGTTAATGGCTGTTGAAGGTATTGTCAAATTAGCGAAGTAATGTAATAAAGAGCTTGAGCCGTTTGTGTGGAGTCTACATCGCTGTGCGCTCTTTGTAGTGGACAAAGATGTGATTCTTCAGAGGGGGTATACGTGTCAGTCTGGGTTGGTGGTCCAATTATCAGCAATCCAGAAATGCTCTTCAACGGCTCTGGAATGTCCAAGGGTTCTCCATGACTGGAGCGGGAATGTGATGGATTTGATGAAGGTCTTCAAAGACCTAAACTTGTCCATAAACTCTCCCTCCTCCAGCTGCTGAGATGAACTCAAGATGGCGGGTTGATTACTGAACACACAACATCACAGATGTTCACATGCAAACTCTCATGTATCTCAGAGACTTCACGGTGGGCTCTTTGGACCTGGGCATGTAAACAAGCACCTATCAATGCCCAGTGTGTGCCTGGCAACCACTCAACAGACTAACAGTGCCCTAGAAACCACTTAGCAATGCCCAGTGTGTGCCTAGCAACCACTCGACAGCCTAACAGTGCCCTAGAAACCACCTAGCAATGCCCAGTGTGTGCCTAGCAACCGCTCAACAGCCTAGCAGTGCCCTAGAAACCACCTAGCAATGCCCAGTGTGTGCCTAGCAACCGCTCAACAGCCTAACAGTGCCCTAGAAACCACCTACCAATGCCCAGTGTGTGCCTAGCAACCGCTCAACAGCCTAACAGTGCCCTAGAAACCACTTAGCAATGTCCAGTGTGTGCCTAGCAACCGCTCGACAGCCTAACAGTGCCCTAGAAACCACCTACCAATGCCCAGCGTGTGCCTAGCAACCGCTCAACAGCCTAGCAGTGCCCTAGAAACCACCTAGCAATGCCCAGCGTGTGCCTAGCAACCGCTCGACAGCCTAACAGTGCCCTAGAAACCACCTAGCAATGCCCAGCGTGTGCCTAGCAACCGCTCAACAGCCTAACAGTGCCCTAGAAACCACTTAGCAATGCCCAGCGTGTGCCTAGCAACCGCTCAACAGCCTAACAGTGCCCTAGAAACCACTTAGCAATGCCCAGCGTGTGCCTAGCAACCGCTCAACAGCCTAACAGTGCCCTAGAAACCACTTAGCAATGCCCAGCGTGTGCCTAGCGACCGCTCAACAGCCTAACAGTGCCCTAGAAACCACTTAGCAATGCCCAGCGTGTGCCTAGCGACCACTCAACAGCCTAACAGTGCCCTAGAAACCACTTAGCAATGCCCAGCGTGTGCCTAGCGACCACTCAACAGCCTAACAGTGCCCTAGAAACCACTTAACAATGCCCAGCGTGTGCCTAGCGACCACTCAACAGCCTAACAGTGCCCTAGAAACCACTTAACAATGCCCAGTGTGTGCCTAGCAACCGCTCAACAGCCTAACAGTGCCCTAGAAACCACTTAGCAATGCCCAGTGTGTGCCTAGCAACCACTCAACAGCCTAACAGTGCCCTAGAAACCACTTAACAATGCCCAGTGTGTGCCTAGCAACCGCTCAACAGCCTAACAGTGCCCTAGAAACCACTTAGCAATGCCCAGTGTGAAACTGGACTCAAATCTGTGAAGTTCTTGATGATGTTGTATTATCGTAAAGACTCTCGTCTGGCTCTGCTCTTTGAGAGTTACTCGAGGAATGGGTGAGCTGTGTGTTTTGATAACCGTGAGGTCACTGTTATTTTCAGCTTGTCCTGCAGGAAGAGATCACATGACCTGACCTCCGGACACAAGTCTGCTGTGCACTCTCGTAATCTTTGAAAGATTAATCTAATGTGCGTTGAGAACGGTTGTGTTAGCATATACAGCAAGGCATATACATTGCCGTTGCACTTCTGATGGATTAATGTGCTTTAATGACGTCTTCTCAATCAGTGCCCATCATGTGATTCATGTGAACTCAGAACCCTCTTCATCCGATCGTCTCTTGTTGTGTCAAGGGTCCAGACGTCCCATGTGGGTCGGGTCAGTACTACACCTGAACATGAGCTTCGCCAGAACTCTCCTGCACTGGAATGGACTGTGGCAAACATGTGTGTTGCCATGGTGATTATTCACACTAAAACACTGGACAAGAAGCCCGTCGATGATGTAACATCCCAAGAGTCCCTGCAGCTGGTAAGACAGTTGTTGCATTGAACTTGCATTCGTGTTGACTTTAAGGTGTTGATATTTTAAGCAAAATGGATTTTTTTGATTTGTTTGACAGGCTTGAACTCATATGATTGATCACATATGTCACGCCTCATTCTGGAGCAGCGTGCACACATGCACGCTTGCTAGCGTTTGTGGTTGACATGATGTGCACACGGAGAGGCGGGTGGGTGTTTGGGTTTCCTGTCACGGGTGTCTGTTGTTCAGGGGGTCTTGGTTCTGGATGCTCCTCTAATCTGTCTGTGTGTTTTTGCAGCATGAGCCGCCAATCATGAGTCAGGGGACGGCCCTCTTCTCCTGCGGAATCATGGGTAAGTGTCTTTTACCCTCCACCCCTCAGCGCTCGAGTGCATAGACATACTCAGTCATTGATGTTTCGTTTCTTTTTGACATGAAATATATTTGCGTTCTGCATCTTCACTGATTGGATAAATATAGCGGGTCACAGGAGTGGTGAAAATCGAATTTTATTGTATGAGTCATTTGATATCGTCCTATAATGTAATCTGTAATCTGATTACAAAATAATAGGTTACTGTAGTAGATGTAGTTCAAAAGTAGCGTAACACATTACCGTTACATTTTAAATGATTGTAATCAGATTACAGTTACTGACCTTTTACATCGTTTAATTCAGGGTTCCCACGTGTCCTGTTAAACCTGAAATTTTGAATATTTTTGCGTAATAAAACGGGTTAAAAAGGTTGCAAGGCGCTAGTCAGCGAGTACAAATCTACAATGAATATTTTTAAAACGAAATATTGCTTGGTAAGACTTAGACTCCACTCTCATCCAAGACACACTGAAGGACCTTCCTGTGAGTTACGACTCAAACCAGCAGACAGGACCACCTGAATGAGAACAGACGATTTAGGATGAAGCTCTTGCTAGTCTCAGAGCGTCAGTAACGGACGGCAGGGCGGTGTCCGTAGCGTGTCCGCTTTTGAAGCCGAACTGGTTGCTGTCTAGCGGGTTGTACTGGGAGAGAAAAGAAGACACTTGGTTGAACACGACGCGTTCAAATATTTGCGCTATGAGTGTAAGGAGAGAGACAGGTCTGTAGTTTTCTAAAAGTGTAAGATTTAGTGTGGGTACGTAGTGCTGTTACTCAAGCCTACGTGAATGTAGAGGGGAAGGTACCAGCGAGAACAGGTGTGTTAATGGTGTGTGCAAGTGCAGATAAGATTGAAGGAGATGGGAAGGAACGGGGTCAAGGGGGCAGGTAGTGGGATGACTGGAGAGGACAGGGATGTAGGAGGTGCCGGTGGTGTGGAGAACTGACCGCTGATGGTTATTTTGTTTGTGAAAAATGTGCCAATGTCATCAGCTGTTAAAGAGGATGCGGGAGGGCAGAGAGGAAAGGTAAAAGTATTGAAGAGTGTGCGAGTGTCGGGGGAATTGTTAATCTTGTTCTGGTAGGACGAGGGCAGGGACCGATACTCTTTAGATCTGTGCCATTTCCTCTCCGTCGCTCTAGCGGCACCAGTTGGCGTAGAACATCAGATAGCCTGGAGGGTTTAGCACGTGCCGGCCTAGATGAGAGGGGACAGATTCTATCTAGACAAGATGTTAAAGTTGATGAGGAGAGGAGAATCGGCTGGTGTAGTGGGCTAAAGCACATAACTGGTAATCAGGAGGTTGCTGGTTTGATCCCCACAGTCACCACCATTGTGTCCTTGAGTAAGACACTTAACTCCAGGTTGCTCCGGGGGGATTGTCCCTGTAATAATTGCACTGTAAGTAGCTTTGGTGGTGGTGTAGTGGGCTAAAGCACATAACTGGTAATCAGGAGGTTGCTGGTTTGATCCCCACAGTCACCAC
>JAVLUX010000195.1:372500-377500 GCA_032164185.1 Moxostoma hubbsi | reverse complement strand
ATGGGGGATGGGACGTTTTATTACGTTTTGTGACATTAACTCTATATTCTGCTCTATATAAGCTTCACTTTATTTAGTTGAGCAGCTGCTGGAAGCTTCTAAAACAACCAGATCAATTTAACTGTTACACTTGTGTAACATCACCATCAACAACTGCTTTATGCAGCACGATGAGCTAGCAGCTAACAGCTAGTGCTCGTGCTATTGTTTTGTGTCGCGTTTAAGATGATGTCACGGCAGTAGAGGCGGCGCAACTATGACAATCAGCCTATAATCCCGCCCACATTGAGGCGGCACTAAACCGCAGTGGAAGAGCACGCTCAGAAAAGTAAAGCGAGTCGAGTTGAGGCGAGTCGAACCGTAGCGTGCAGCGGAAAAGTGCCATGTGTGTTGGTACGACAAGGTGACGCTCATTAGCCGACCGCGGGCTTCTGGTGGGCGTGTACATCTGCAGAGATGATGTTAGGTGTGCTGGAGCAGACCCAGTGATTGTTCTGTATGCCACATCAGAGCCTTGAATTTAACACCTGCACCAACCGGCAGCCAGTGGAGAGAGACGAGGAGGGGTGTAACATGTGCTCTCATTGGTTCATTAAAAACCAGACGTGCTGTTGCATTCTGGGTAATTTGCAGAGGTCTAATAGCACATGCAGGAAGGATGCATTACAGTAGTCCAGTCTAGAGATGACACGTGACTGAACAAGACGTGTGGCATGTTCAGAGAGGAAAGGTCTTATCTTCCTGATATGCGGTTTCCTCGCGGTCTTTGAGACGTGGTCTGAGTTGGTTATCGATGGTTACCTCTAGATTCCTGAACGTTTTGGAAGGTGACACTGTAGTTATACTGACACTGTATAATTCCTCAATTTTGACGGGGTTATTTCCAAATTAATTTCTATCTATGAGTTCTATGGACTACTATTATTTATTTCTGATGGTTATATGAGGTGTGTTTGTTTGTTTTGTGTTGCAGATTCTGGCCGGTGGTCTGAGGTCAGCAGAGGCTGCGGCGTCCAGCAGCGACCCGTGGGCTCCAATCTGGAGAGCCTGTGGGACAGCGTGCGCGAAACGTGTTCCGCTCGTGAGGCGGGCAGCGCGAGCACCATCGGCGGATTACTGCGAGATCTCAGCCTGAGCGAAGCGTCCTCTCCTGGTAGCACGGCTCCGCCCAGCAAACGACAGTGTCGCTCACTGTCCTGCTCCGACGAGCTCAGCAGCTGCCGGTCGTCGTGGCGACCGCAAGTCTCTCGTGTGTGGACGAGCGTGGAGAAGCGGCGGTGTCACAGCGGGGGAAGCGTTCAACGGGGAGCGGCGTCTGCCTTCAGCCCGTCGGGGTTTCCTGCGATACAGCGCAGCTCCAGCTTCAGTCTGCCGGCTCACACGAGCCTGCTGCAGCCGTTCGGCCACGCCTTCTCTTTTCCCACCTCCTCCGGACCGCCACAGACGCCCTACTGCTCGCACAAACAGATCTGCCTGCCCGAGTCCAGCGCGCCATCAGAGATCAGCTCGCCCGACTCCACCCCAGAGCTGGAGCGCCGTGAGAGCGGACTCCCCCGCAGCCAATCGCAACCCTGCGTCCACATGGACAAAAAGATCGGCGTGAAGCGCAGGAGACCAGCAGAGATTCACAAACAGAGGCCTTCACTCGACCTGCTCAAGATGACACAGGTGACGACACTTGTTTCCAGTGGACTTTTTCTCACTTTCCTTATCTTTCATATTCATTTGTTTGTGCTTTTTCATCATCATTGACGCTGACTATCACACCTGGAGTCGTGAATTTGAATCCAGGGCGTGCTGAGTGACTCCAGTCAGGTCTCCTTAGCAACCAAATTGTCCCAGTTGCTAGGGAGGGTAGAGTCACATGGGGTAACCAAATTGGCCCGGTTGCTAGGGAGGGTAGAGTCACATGGGGTAACCAAATTGTCCCGGTTGCTAGGGAGGGTAGAGTCACATGGGGTAACCAAATTGGCCCGGTTGCTAGGGAGGGTAGAGTCACACAGGGTAACCAAATTGGACTGGTTGCTAGGAAGGGTTGAGTCACATGGGGTAACCAAATAGGCCCGGTTGCTAGGGAGGGTAGAATCACATGGGGTAACCAAATTGGCCCGGTTGCTAGGGAGGGTAGTCACATGGGGTAACCAAATTGGCCCGGCTGCTAGGGAGGGTAGAGTCACATGGGGTAACCATATTGGCCCGGTTGCTAGGGAGGGTAGAGTCACATGGGGTAAACAAATTGGCCCGGTTGCTAGGGAGGGTAGAGTCATATGGGGTAACCAAATTGGCCCGGTTGCTAGGGAGGGTAGAGTCACATGGGGTTACCAAATTGGCCCGGTTGCTAGGGAGGGTAGAGTCACATGGGGTAACCAAATTGTCCCGGTTGCTAGGGAGGGTAGAGTCACATGGGGTAACCAAATTGTCCCGGTTGCTAGGGAGGGTAGAGTCACATGGGGTAACCAATTTGGGCCAGTTGCTAGGGAAGGTAGAGTCACATGGGGTAACCAAATTGGCCCGGTTGCTAGGGAGGGTAGAGTCACATGGGGTAACCAAATTGGCCCGGTTGCTAGGGATGGTAGAGTCACATGGGGTAACCAAATTGGACCGGTTGCTAGGGAGGGTAGAGTCACATGGGGCAACCAAATTGGCCCGGTTGCTAGGGAGGGTAGAGTCACACAGGGTAACCAAATTGGCCCGGTTGCTAGGGAGGGTAGAGTCACATGGGGTAACCAAATTGTCCCGGTTGCTAGGGAGGGTAGAGTCACATGGGGTAACCAAATTGTCCCGGTTGCTAGGGAGGGTGGAGTCACATGGGGTAACCAAATTGTCCCGGTTGCTAGGGAGGGTAGAGTCACATGGGGTAACCAAATTGTCCCGGTTGCTAGGGAGGGTAGAGTCACATGGGGTAACCAAATTGTCCCGGTTGCTAGGGAGGGTAGAGTCACATGGGGTAACCAAATTGTCCCGGTTGCTAGGGAGGGTAGAGTCACATGGGGTAACCAAATTGTCCCGGTTGCTAGGGAGGGTGGAGTCACATGGGGTAACCTAATTGTCCCGGTTGCTAGGGAGGGTAGAGTCACATGGGGTAACCAAATTGGGCCGGTTGCTAGGGAGGGTGGAGTCACATGGGGTAACCAAATTGTCCCGGTTGCTAGGGAGGGTAGAGTCACATGGGGTAACCAAATTGGGCCGGTTGCTAGGGAGGGTGGAGTCACATGGGGTAACCAAATTGTCCCGGTTGCTAGGGAGGGTAGAGTCACATGGGGTAACCAAATTGGGCCGGTTGCTAGGGAGGGTAGAGTCACATGGGGTAACCTCCTCGTGGTCACTATAATGTGGTTCTTGCTCTCGGTGGGGCGTGTGGTGAGTTGTGTGTGGATGCCGCAGAGAATAGCGTGAAGCCTCCACACGCGCTACGTCTCCACGGTAACCCGCTCAACAAGTCACATGATAAGATGCGCAGCAAGAAGCAGCATATGAATAATCGGTTAAAAGCTAGAGATTAATTGGTGCAATAATCGCCGAATAGTCGAATAATCATTCTAATAATTGTTATATTATTGTGTCCTGATGCCCTAGTTACCACCAGATGTAAATGGCGATGTGTCGCATGTCGTCTCGCCAGATGTGATCAGATCAGCTGACACAGATTTAAACAGGCTGATGCCTCCTTACTCCCCATCTCTTCTGAAGATCTGGAACAGGATATTACACCGTGTCCTGACCAGACGCAACGCTGTGACACACTATAAAAGTCACCACTCGTGACGAGCGACAGGACTTTCTATTTTTGGAATGGTTTCTATTTCTGCGACGTCGTGCCAGACATCAACATATGGGACTAAAATGATTCTTATAGCAGAATATTAATGCTGGCGTCTCACTAGCCGGTTCAGAACAACATGATTTTGGACAAGGGTGTCACACATGAACGTTGTGAAATGAGCATTTCATTTATAAAGTAACGGTGTATGTGTGTGCTTGTGTATTTGCTGTAGAAAGTGTATGTCCATATGGAGCGTCAGTGAGAAAATGAGTTGCGTTCAATAAACATTGTTCCGTCTGTGATTGCTCCGTTTCCTAAATTCTCTGTGATCTACGTGTTCTCTGCAAGTCGTCTCTTATCTGTCGGTGTTAAACTGCACATCCCATAATTACTGATTATCATCATGAGCTCAGAGTACACACACACACACACACTCACACACTACACACTTATACACACACACACACACACACTACACACTTATACACACACACACACTACACTCACACACTACACACTTATACACACACACACTCACACACTACACACTTATACACACACACACACACTCACACACTACACACTTATACACACACACACACACACACTACACACTTATACACACACACACACTACACTCACACACTACACACTTATACACACACACACACTACACACACACACACTCACACACACACACACACACACTACACACTTATACACACACACACACTACACACTCACACACACTCACACACACACACACACACACACACTCACACACACACACACACACACACTCACACACGCACACAGAGTGACTGACAGTGAGATCTCTGATTCCAAGAACCGACTAGCTCAAGAACTGAAACATGACATGGCCATCAGAGTGTGTGTGTGTGTGTGTTTATTGTTTGCTGTAGCCACACACACACACACACACAATGTTGATCATTGTGTCAGTGGAAAAACGGCTCCATTTACAAACCAAATATCCTGTCGCTGTGGTAACGAGGCCTGACTGCTAATGTAACACATAAAGTCTCTTATTCTGTCCTCTGGTCAGTTTTAATGTCCGACCGCCTTGTGCACTTTAAACTCCAATCACATTTTATACCCAAATACAGCAGGAGTGAATGGTATAGACACATCAACTGCAAGTTTTGTGGAATTTTCTGGTGTTATGTTGCGTTCACACACAACGCAAACAAATTTTCGATTTTGCATGTTGAATTCG
>JAVLUX010000195.1:355000-357500 GCA_032164185.1 Moxostoma hubbsi | reverse complement strand
GTGGGGGTTTGAACACTTTTCAGCTGGTCTGGCTGGGAGACCAGCCAAGACCAGCCTGACCAGCCAAGACCATGCTGATCAGCTAAGACCTGCCAAGACCACGCTGATCAGCTAAGACCAGCCAAGACCACACTGATCAGCTAAGACCAGCTAAGACCTGCCTGATCAGCCAAAACCATGCTGATCAGCTAATACCTGCCTGACCAGCCAAGACCATGCTGATCAGCTAAGACCAGCCAAGACCTGCCTGATCAGCCAAGACCAGCTAAGACCTGCCTGATCAGCCAAGACCAGCTAAGACCTGCCTGATCAGCCTGCCTGACACTTCCAGGAGTGCAACACAAATATCTCGTATCATGCACCGGTCATCGACAAGTACAAGGAGAATGGCCACTGTTTGCGATTAATTTATTATTATTCTGCCCTAAAACTGATCGTGCAGACAAACCGTAAGTCGTAGAGAGCTGAAACTTTGAGGGAAGGTAGTCCATGAGAGTACTACAGCGTATCAAAGTCTCAGCCCAATCGGCCTTAAGGTGGCGCTATAGTGATCATGTGTACCTTTTAGCCCATAACTCCTAAACTCTTTGTCGCACACTCGTGTGTCTAACATCGTTGGATTCCTTGGCTCAAGACAAACAAAACGTATATCTCCAATTTCATTTCCATGAAAGAGTTTGCGCTAATTTGCATAATTAGAAAAACTCCTCCCAGCTTTTATACATTTTAAAATCTTTACATCGGATCACACTTGCGGAGCTTCAGAAAATGTGCTATGTGTGCTAACATATGAGCATATAGCATCATGCTAACACATGCTAGCAACAACTACTGAAGTGCTTTAACATGCTAACATCATGCTAACACATGTTAGCAACACCTACTGAAGTGTTAAACATGCTAGCATCATGCTAACACATGTTAGCAACAACTACTGAAATGTTAAAACATGCTTTTAACTTCCTACCATCATGTTAACGCATGATAACAAGACCTAGCAAGTCCTAAAACATGCTATTAACATGCTAGCATCATGCTAACACATGTTAGCAACAACTACTGAAGTGCTTTAACATGCTAATACATGTTAGCAACACCTACTGAAGTGTTAAACATGCTAGCATCATGCTAACACATGTTAGCAACAACTACTGAAATGTTAAAACATGCTCTTAACCTTTTAAACATCCTGCAATATTTGCCAAAAACGCCTAAAAAAGGCCTACCCAAATTAAAATGCATGCTGTTCTTGAACCCTTTGGAGTATATGCATGCTTTTGGTCTCTTTTGAAAGGGGAGACTTTGAGGTTTGTTCCTGAATAGTCAGAATCACTGTAAGTCTTACTTGTATTGAGTAATAGAACTTTGAACACACTCAAAAAGGGGAAATAAACTCCGCCTACATTTTTTTTTTTGTAAAAAGATGCCTGCAGATAACTACAGCTGGGAGGACATAACTGGAAAACACAATTAAATCACAGCATGAAGCCTTACCAAACCCAATTTAAAATTTGATAACAATACATTAGAAAATGAGTGTTTTACACATGTTTATCCAAGTGTATGTATAGGCTTCAAGGATATTGATACCTGGCCACACCTCTAAAATGCACCGACTGGCTCAAATGACCTGTCCATCTAAAGTCCAGGGGTCAGCGGACATTTTGACATAAAAATATCTGTAATGTTTACATGTTCAAGGTAGCTTCATCAAAGAATGCAAAGTTGTGTCAGCTCTGTCGGTTAGCTCGAAATGCTATGTCTATACTTCGTGGGTGTTTATTGATATATAAATGTGTTATGGACCAAAAACTTTGTTGAATTGGATTGTATGGACCCTTTACAGTGTAACTAAACCATTTTTGATGGAATGAAGTGGATCAGTAGAGTAAGATGAGGATTATAAGTGAGTTTCTACCATTATAGATTCGTTTATTTTGCTGTAAGTGGTCTGAGAAATACACCGATTGTACCCGCTGTGTTAAGTGTATATTAAAATGGTTTACATCGTTCGAATCACAAGAGTCTCAGCTTTCCAACGATGTAAGATATGTGTATCTTTTAATTTTTGAGTTTTTGCATTTCGTGAAGTTATTGCGCAATAGTCGACCGGGCCCGCAGACGACCCGACGGGCTGTTAAAAGGTCCCTAGCATCATGATAATGCATGATAACAAGATCTAGCAAAGTCCTAAAACATGCTATCATCATGCTAACACATGCTAGCATCATGCTAACACATGCTAGCAACAACTACTGAAGTGCTTTAACATGCTAAAACATGCTAGCATCATGCTAACACATGTTAGCAACAACTACTGAAATGTTAAAACATGCTCTTAACTTCCTAGTATCATGTTAACGCATGATAACAAGACCTAGCAAAGTCCAAAAACATTTTATTAGCATGCTTGAATCATTCTAACATGTGCTAGCAATGTCTAGCGAAGTGTTAAAACATGCTAGCAACACCTAGCAAAGTTCTAAAATATGATAACGTG
>JAVLUX010000195.1:320000-350000 GCA_032164185.1 Moxostoma hubbsi | reverse complement strand
TGCCACCCCCAAAACATGATGCTGCCACCCCACAAAACATGATACTGCCACCCCCCAAAACATGATGCTGCACCCCACAAAACATGATGCTGCACCCCCAAAACATGATGCTGCCACCCCCAAAACATGATGCTGCCACCCCCACAAAACATGATGCTGCCACCCCCCCAAAACATGATGCTGCCACCCCCACAAAACATGATGCTGCACCCCACAAAACATGATGCTGCCACCCCCACAAAACATGATGCTGCCACCCCACAAAACATGATGCTGCACCCCCAAAACATGATGCTGCCACCCCCAAAACATGATGCTGCCACCCCCACAAAACATGATGCTGCCACCCCCCCAAAACATGATGCTGCCACCCCCACAAAACATGATGCTGCACCCCACAAAACATGATGCTGCACCCCCAAAACATGATGCTGCCACCCCCACAAAACATGATGCTGCACCCCACAAAACATGATGCTGCACCCCACAAAACATGATGCTGCCACCCCCAAAACATGATGCTGCCACCCCCCCAAAACATGATGCTGCACCCCCCAAAACATGATGCTGCCACCCCCAAAACATGATGCTGCCACCCCCACAAAACATGATGCTGCCACCCCCCAAAACATGATGCTGCACCCCAAAACATGATGCTGCACCCCAAAACATGATGCTGCACCCCCAAAACATGATGCTGCACCCCACAAAACATGATGCTGCCACCCCCCAAAACATGATGCCGGCACCCCCCAAAACATGATGCCGGCACCCCCACAACATGATGCCGGCACCCCCACAACATGATGCTGCACCCCCACAACATGATGCTGCACCCCAAAACATGATGCTGCACCCCCACAACATGATGCTGCACCCCCCCAAAACATGATGCTGCACCCCCCAAAACATGATGCTGCACCCCCACAACATGATGCTGCACCCCTCCACAACATGATGCTGCCACCCCCCAAAACATGATGCTGCCACCCCCCAAAACATGATGCTGCACCCCACAAAACATGATGCTGCACCCCAAAACATGATGCTGCACCCCCAAAACATGATGCTGCACCCCCACAACATGATGCTGCACCCCCCAAAACATGATGCTGCACCCCCACAATATGATGCTGCACCCCCCAAAACATGATGCTGCCACCCCCCACAACATGATGCTCCACCCCCACAACATGATGCTGCACCCCCCACAACATGATGCTGCACCCCCACAATATGATGCTGCACCCCCCAAAACATGATGCTGCCACCCCCCACAACATGATGCTGCACCCCCACAACATGATGCTGCACCCCCCACAACATGATGCTGCACCCCCCAAAACATGATGCTGCCACCCCCCAAAACATGATGCTGCCACCCCCCAAAACATGATGCTGCCACCCCCAAAACATGATGCTGCACCCCCCAAAACATGATGCTGCACCCCCCAAAACATGATGCTGCACCCCCCAAAACATGATGCTGCCACCCCCCAAAACATGATGCTGCACCCCCCAAAACATGATGCTGCCACCCCCCAAAACATGATGCTGCACCCCCCAAAACATGATGCTGCCACCCCCCAAAACATGATGCTGCCACCCCCCAAAACATGATGCTGCACCCCCCAAAACATGATGCTGCCACCCCCCAAAACATGATGCTGCCACCCCCAAAACATGATGCTGCACCCCCCAAAACATGATGCTGCACCCCCCAAAACATGATGCTGCACCCCCCAAAACATGATGCTGCACCCCACAAAACATGATGCTGCCACCCCCACAACATGATGCTGCACCCCCCAAAACATGATGCTGCCACCCCCCAAAACATGATGCTGCACCCCCAAAACATGATGCTGCCACCCCCAAAACATGATGCTGCCACCCCACAAAACATGATACTGCCACCCCCCAAAACATGATGCTCCACCCCCACAACATGATGCTGCACCCCCCACAACATGATGCTGCACCCCCACAATATGATGCTGCACCCCCCAAAACATGATGCTGCCACCCCCCACAACATGATGCTGCACCCCCACAACATGATGCTGCACCCCCCACAACATGATGCTGCACCCCCCAAAACATGATGCTGCCACCCCACAAAACATGATGCTGCCACCCCCAAAACATGATGCTGCACCCCCCAAAACATGATGCTGCACCCCCCAAAACATGATGCTGCACCCCACAAAACATGATGCTGCACCCCACAAAACATGATGCTGCCACCCCCAAAACATGATGCTGCACCCCACAAAACATGATGCTGCCACCCCCACAACATGATGCTGCACCCCACAAAACATGATGCTCCTCCTTCCTGAGCGGTGTGACGGCCGTGTGGTCACATGATGGCGTCTCCTTCCTGAGCGGTGTGACGACCGTGTGGTCACATGATGGCGTCTCCTTCCTGAGCGGTGTGACGACCGTGTGGTCACATGATGGCGTCTCCTTCCTGAGCGGTGTGACGACCGTGTGGTCACATGATGACGTCTCCTACCTGAGCGGTGTGACGGCCGTGTGGTCACATGATGGCGTCTCCTTCCTGAGCGGTATGACGACCGTGTGGTCACATGATGGCGTCTCCTTCCTGAGCGGTGTGATGACCGTGTGGTCACATGATGGCGTCTCCTTCCTGAGCGGTGTGATGACTGTGTGGTCACATGATGGCGTCTCCTTCCTGAGCGGTGTGATGACTGTGTGGTCACATGATGGCGTCTCCTTCCTGAGCGGTGTGATGACTGTGTGGTCACATGATGGCGTCTCCTTCCTGAGCGGTGTGATGACTGTGTGGTCACATGATGGCGTCTCCTTCCTGAGCGGTGTGATGACCGTGTGGTCACATGATGGCGTCTCCTTCCTGAGCGGTGTGATGACCGTGTGGTCACATGATGGCGTCTCCTTCCTGAGCGGTGTGATGACCGTGTGGTCACATGATGGCGTCTCCTTCCTGAGCGGTGTGATGACCGTGTGGTCACATGATGGCGTCTCCTTCCTGAGCGGTGTGATGACCGTGTGGTCACATGATGGCGTCTCCTTCCTGAGCGGTGTGATGACCGTGTGGTCACATGATGGCGTCTCCTTCCTGAGCGGTGTGATGACCGTGTGGTCACATGATGGCGTCTCCTTCCTGAGCGGTGTGATGACCGTGTGGTCACATGATGGCGTCTCCTTCCTGAGCGGTGTGATGACCGTGTGGTCACATGATGGCGTCTCCTTCCTGAGCGGTGTGATGGCCGTGTGGTCACATGATGGCGTCTCCTTCCTGAGCGGTGTGATGACCGTGTGGTCACATGATGGCGTCTCCTTCCTGAGCGGTGTGATGGCCGTGTGGTCACATGATGGCGTCTCCTTCCTGAGCGGTGTGATGACCGTGTGGTCACATGATGGCGTCTCCTTCCTGAGCGGTGTGATGACCGTGTGGTCACATGATGGCGTCTCCTTCCTGAGCGGTGTGATGACCGTGTGGTCACATGATGGCGTCTCCTTCCTGAGCGGTGTGATGGCCGTGTGGTCACATGATGGCGTCTCCTTCCTGAGCGGTGTGATGGCCGTGTGGTCACATGATGGCGTCTCCTTCCTGAGCGGTGTGATGACCGTGTGGTCACATGATGGCGTCTCCTTCCTGAGCGGTATGATGACCGTGTGGTCACATGATGGCGTCTCCTTCCTGAGCGGTATGATGGCCGTGTGGTCACATGATGGCGTCTCCTTCCTGAGCGGTGTGATGACTGCGTGGTCACATGATGGCGTCTCCTTCCTGAGCGGTGTGATGACTGCGTGGTCACATGATGGCGTCTCCTTCCTGAGCGGTGTGATGACTGCGTGGTCACATGATGTTTATACTTGTGTACTATTGTTTGAACAGATGAAAGTGGCACCTTCAGGTGTTTGGAAATTGCTCACAAGGTTGAACCGGACTCATTAGACTCACTTATTTGGATTTTCAAATAAATTATATTTTAATTTTTTTTCTCCCAATTCGTAATGCGCTCCAAGTCCTCATGGTGGCGTAGTGACTCGCCTCAATCCGGGTGGTGGAGGACGAATCTCAGTTGCCTCCGCGTCTGAGACTGTCAATCCGCGCATCTTATCATGTGACTTGTTGAGCCCATCACCACAGAGACGGAAAATCCATACACCCCACCGAGAGCGAGAACCACATTATAGCAACCACGAGGAGGTTACCCCATGTGACTCTACCCTCCCTAGCAACCGGGCCAATTTGGTTACCCCATGTGACTCTACCCTCCCTAGCAACCGGGCCAATTTGGTTACCCCATGTGACTCTACCCTCCCTAGCAACGAGGAGGTTACCCCATGTGACTCTACCCTCCCTAGCAACCGGGCCAATTTGGTTACCCCATGTGACTCTACCCTCCCTAGCAACGAGGAGGTTACCCCATGTGACTCTACCCTCCCTAGCAACCGGGCCAATTTGGTTACCCCATGTGACTCTACCCTCCCTAGCAACTGGGCCAATTTGGTTACCCCATGTGACTCTACCCTCCCTAGCAACCGGGTAAATTTGGTTACCCCATGTGACTCTGCCCTCACTAGCAACCAGGACAATTTGGTTACCCCATGTGACTGTACCCTCCCTAGCAACTAGGCCAATGTGGTTGCTAAGGAGACCTGACTGGAGTCACTCAGCGCGCCCTGGATTCAAACTAGTGAACTAGCGAACCCCAGGGGTGGTAGCCAGCATCTTTTACCACTGAGCTACACAGACCGCCTGATTTTCCCATGATGTCAAGCAGAGAGGCACTGAGTTTGAAGGTAGGCCTTCAAATACATCCATAAGTAACACCTCCAATCAGAAGCTAATTGTCTAAAGGCGTGACATCATGTTCTGGAATTTTCCAAGCTGCTTAAAGGCACAGTTAACATAGTGTATGTAAACTTCTGATCCACTGGATTTGTGTTATAGTCAATTAAAAGTGACACAATCGGTCTGTAAACAATTGTTTGATAAATTACTCGTGTCATGCACAAAGTAGATGTCCTAAACGACTCGCCAAAACTACAGTTTGCTCATATGAAATCTGTGGAGTGGTTAAAAATTAGTCTTAATGACCTACTTGATGAGTCCCGAATACAGTAGAGAACCACTGATCTAGTGTAAGTCACTTCAGACATGTGCTGAATGAACACGCGGTGTGTGTCGGGACTCTTCAGGTTCTGGAGGAAGAGAATCTGGCAGAGAACGCAGAGAGGATGGGTCAGATCCTCCGAGCGGAACTCAACAAACTGCCGCGGGAGGTCGTGAGCGTGGTGAGAGGGAAAGGACTCCTGAACGCCATCGTCATCAAAGAGACTAAAGGTGTGTGTCGCTGTTGTTCATTACTGCCTCTCGTAGAAGAGAATGGCAGCTGCACACGAATATAAATCTAAAGTATCGATGCATCACTTTGTGCTGCCGTATGATGGTAAAGCACGGCGAGCACAGACATGTCAGATCTGTGATTGATTGACAGCTCTGTTTCCGCCCGTGATGTTCAACACACGCTCACTGTGTCATCCGCTTGTAATCCTCTGATCTCTCGCAGATTATGACGCCTGGCAGGTGTGTCTCCGTCTCCGTGACAACGGACTGCTGGCCAAGCCTACTCATGGTGACATCATCAGATTTGCTCCGCCCCTCGTGATAAAAGAAGACGAGGTCCGAGAGTGTGTGGACATCATCAGCAGGACCATCATGTCCTTCTGAAGTGGAACGGGACGACTTTAATGATGTTAAAATCGTGTTTTAATTCATAAGTTATAACAGGTCAACAAACTGATTTTATTATTTCACTACACGCTTATTTTCTTACCGTTCTGGAAACTGTTGGATGAACATATATATGCTAAAATACAGTCTAATGTGATTCCCTGCGATAGATGCTTACATGTGTGTGACGGGGAATTCTGTGGCGTTTACGGTTTAATTTTTGAAGATATAATAATTAAGTTATTGTTACAGGATTAATGAAACCGCACGTGTGCAGCTGGACTAAAGCAAACACCACCGCTGTTTATAGACTCTTTATTAACATATATTAAACTCTCACGTTTTTAACAATTCCATGGAAGAATCCAAGATTGACGGAGACACTTGAACAGAACGGACTTTTTCTCCCTGTAAGAGAGAATTGTGCACTTTAACAACCCAAACGTGATCACATGTTTCAAACAGATCCTGCTGCATATTTTTACCCTAATTCTAATGATTTTTAAAGAGAAATCCTCCCGTTTTGAAACACGAGTCGTGTTGAGGATTCACAAACGTCCCGAGCAATGATCCATGAGTCATAAACGATGTTTTACGTTTGTGTTCAAATAAACCTTCAGTTTACTGAAAGACTTTGTGTTTTTATTCAGTTTTGAATCACTGTTACATGTTTGTCATTTGATGGTGTTCTTTATGTTTCACTAACAGCATGAAATAAGCAGTTTTAAATAAACATACTTTATATTTTTAGTATTTCATATGGAGGATGGAGATCATACAGCACACTCCATAGTGACACCTGTGGCCGTTCAGTGAACTGCAGTCTGTTGCTCGCGCTCGTACACACACTCCATAGTGACACCTGTGGCCGTTCAGTGAACTGCAGCCTGTTGCTCATACACACACTCCATAGTGACACCTGTGGCCGTTCAGTGAACTGCAGTCTGTTGCTCATACACACACTCCATAGTGACACCTGTGGCCGTTCAGTGAACTGCAGCCTGTTGCTCATACACACACTCCATAGTGACACCTGTGGCCGTTCAGTGAACTGCAGTCTGTTGCTCGCGCTCGTACACACACTCCATAGTGACACCTGTGGCCGTTCAGTGAACTGCAGCCTGTTGCTCATACACACACTCCATAGTGACACCTGTGGCCGTTCAGTGAACTGCAGCCTGTTGCTCATACACACACTCCATAGTGACACCTGTGGTCGTTCAGTGAACTGCAGCCTGTTGCTCGCGCACATACACACACTCCATAGTGACACCTGTGGCCGTTCAGTGAACTGCAGCCTGTTGCTCATACACACACTCCATAGTGACACCTGTGGCCGTTCAGTGAACTGCAGCCTGTTGCTCGCGCTCATACACACACTCCATAGTGACACCTGTGGCCGTTCAGTGAACTGCAGCCTGTTGCTCGCGCTCATACACACACTCCATAGTGACACCTGTGGCCGTTCAGTGAACTGCAGCCTGTTGCTCGCGCTCATACACACACTCCATAGTGACACCTGTGGCCGTTCAGTGAACTGCAGCCTGTTGCTCATACACACACTCCATAGTGACACCTGTGGTCGTTCAGTGAACTGCAGCCTGTTGCTCATACACACACTCCATAGTGACACCTGTGGCCGTTCAGTGAACTGCAGCCTGTTGCTCGCGCACATACACACACTCCATAGTGACACCTGTGGTCGTTCAGTGAACTGCAGCCTGTTGCTCATACACACACTCCATAGTGACACCTGTGGTCGTTCAGTGAACTGCAGCCTGTTGCTCATACACACACTCCATAGTGACACCTGTGGCCGTTCAGTGAACTGCAGCCTGTTGCTCATACACACACTCCATAGTGACACCTGTGGTCGTTCAGTGAACTGCAGCCTGTTGCTCGCGCTCATACACACACTCCATAGTGACACCTGTGGCCGTTCAGTGAACTGCAGCCTGTTGCCCGCGCTCATACACACACTCCATAGTGACACCTGTGGCCGTTCAGTGAACTGCAGCCTGTTGCTCGCGCTCATACACACACTCCATAGTGACACCTGTGGCCGTTCAGTGAACTGCAGCCTGTTGCTCATACACACACTCCATAGTGACACCTGTGGTCGTTCAGTGAACTGCAGCCTGTTGCTCATACACACACTCCATAGTGACACCTGTGGCCGTTCAGTGAACTGCAGCCTGTTGCTCGCGCACATACACACACTCCATAGTGACACCTGTGGTCGTTCAGTGAACTGCAGCCTGTTGCTCATACACACACTCCATAGTGACACCTGTGGTCGTTCAGTGAACTGCAGCCTGTTGCTCATACACACACTCCATAGTGACACCTGTGGCCGTTCAGTGAACTGCAGCCTGTTGCTCATACACACACTCCATAGTGACACCTGTGGTCGTTCAGTGAACTGCAGCCTGTTGCTCGCGCACATACACACACTCCATAGTGACACCTGTGGTCGTTCAGTGAACTGCAGCCTGTTGCTCGCGCACATACACACACTCCATAGTGACACCTGTGACCCGCTCCCTTCACATGACAATCCGTCGACAGGCTTTAATAGGCAACATAGGAAGTCTGGGAAGGGCTCATTTTTTAAGTTGTATCACATAAGGTGAATATTACATGAGAAATGTTTCATACTGCAGCTTTATGATCATTAAAACAATGTGTTTTATTACAGGGGGCTTTTTACCCCCAATACTCTCCTTTCACTTATTGGACAGTTATTCAAGCTAGTTTTTTGTTGATAAAATGACCAAAATGGAAAATGACAAATAAATATTTTGGCTCCCAATAAATTGGAACATTCCAGGATATTCATGATCTCCATAAATGTACAAGACGATGACCTCAAAATCAACCTTTAGACAATCCACTGATCTCATGATGATTATAAGATTATAGGACTATAAATCTACATTTAATTTGAATAACATTGCTCAGATCGTCTGATGACGTTTCTGGGAAAAGTGCTCGACACGCACGTGATCAACATGAACTCAAACGTAAAGACACATTGATCTGTTTGTTCAACTGATCATGTTTTAATTGATTAACAGATCTGGACTGAAGCTGTGACAGAGAGCGACTCACGAGCGACTTCAGCTTGTGTATTTTCCACTAAACTCACACAACTTTTGTGGATAGTATTACATCTTTAGGGTTAGGCACTTCTGCACTACTCTAGTTGTGTTGTAGTGTAAGCAGAGAGGAGTATGTTAACACCTCAAACGTAACGTTTTCTTTGAGTACTCAGATGATGCTTTTCAACCGGCAAAACGCCGTGTGCTCCTCCTGCACTCACGGCTTGCCGTACATTGCGGAAGGGGCGGAGTTAACTGTCTGCGACGCTGGTCTGACAAAACAATTGAATGTAGCAACTAGGAAAACGTCACACTGTGTGAATATAGTCTAGTTTCCATCCACCTTTCGCGCTCTTTTGTTATCGACAAAGTGAAAATGCTGAAAAATAAACTGCGACATTTCCCTCCTCCTGGACTTTAATGGGTAATAATGGCGCGCGTGATGACGTCATTGCGGCATGAGATTTGGTCTAACGACAGAAATCTGCCCTGAACCGTTTCCATTCAGAAATGTGTGTGTCGGATTCTCCTCACAGATGTTCCCGTTTGATTTCACGGGGAGATTATTGAGAATATTCACTGAAATGATCCAGTTTACTGTCATTATAATCAACTAATCAACAGTTGCTCTTCTGATGGGACTATCGGTCCTGATGTTGCGTCTGTCGCAGGTTGCCATTGGTTACGACCTGAAAGCGGATCATCGTGACCCTGTTCAAGTATTGTGTCAGTATCAGGATCATCATGTGACAGATATTAAAGAAACATTGATGCGTGGAATATCAGTGTTACATATATGATACATTCAAAGCATCGCCATGACGACGGCATCATGACCCGCATGTTTCTCCAGCGACTTTTAACCTCCGACGGAACTTGATCATCATATATGAACAAATGATTTTTTTTTTTTTGTTTATTTAATTTAATGGGTTTTTTCGTTTGGTAATTTATTTTATTTAATTTAATGTTTTTTTTCGTTTGGTAATTTATTTTATTTAATTTAATGTTTTTTTTCGTTTGGTAATTTATTTTATTTAATTTAATGTTTTTTTCGTTTGGTAATTTATTTAATTTAATGTTTTTTTCGTTTGGTAATTTATTTTATTTAATTTAATGTTTTTTTTCGTTTGGTAATTTATTTTATTTAATTTAATGTTTTTTTCGTTTGGTAATTTATTTAATTTAATGTTTTTTTCGTTTGGTAATTTATTTTATTTAATTTAATATTTTTTTTCGTTTGGTAATTTATTTAATTTAATGTTTTTTTTCGTTTGGTAATTTATTTAATTTAATTTAATGTTTTTTTCGTTTGGTAATTTATTTTATTTAATTTAATGTTTTTTTCGTTTGGTAATTTATTTAATTTAATTTAATGTTTTTTTCTTTTGGTAATTTATTTTATTTAATTTAATGTTTTTTTTTTCGTTTGGTAATTTATTTTATTTAATTTAATGTTTTTTTCGTTTGGTAATTTATTTAATTTAATTTAATGTTTTTTTCTTTTGGTAATTTATTTTATTTAATTTAATGTTTTTTTTTTCGTTTGGTAATTTATTTGATTTAATTTAATGTTTTTTTCGTTTGGTAATTTATTTAATTTAATTTAATGTTTTTTTCTTTTGGTAATTTATTTAATTTAATTTAATGTTTTTTTCTTTTGGTAATTTATTTAATTTAATTTAATGTTTTTTTCTTTTGGTAATTTATTTAATTTAATTTAATGTTTTTTTTTTTCGTTTGGTAATTTATTTTATTTAATTTAATGTTTTTTTCGTTTGGTAATTTATTTTATTTAATTTAATGTTTTTTTCGTTTGGTAATTTATTTTATTTAATTTAATGTTTTTTTCGTTTGGTAATTTATTTAATTTAATTTAATGTTTTTTTCTTTTGGTAATTTATTTTATTTAATTTAATGTTTTTTTTTTCGTTTGGTAATTTATTTTATTTAATTTAATGTTTTTTTCGTTTGGTAATTTATTTAATTTAATTTAATGTTTTTTTCTTTTGGTAATTTATTTTATTTAATTTAATGTTTTTTTTTTCGTTTGGTAATTTATTTTATTTAATTTAATGTTTTTTTCGTTTGGTAATTTATTTAATTTAATTTAATGTTTTTTTCTTTTGGTAATTTATTTTATTTAATTTAATGTTTTTTTTTTCGTTTGGTAATTTATTTTATTTAATTTAATGTTTTTTTCGTTTGGTAATTTATTTTATTTAATTTAATGTTTTTTTCGTTTGGTAATTTATTTTATTTAATTTAATGCTTTTTTTCGTTTGGTAATTTATTTAATTTAATGTTTTTTTCTTTTGGTAATTTATTTTATTTAATTTTATGTTTTTTTTCGTTTGGTAATTTATTTTATTTAATTTAATGGTTTTTTTTTCGTTTGGTAATTTATTTATTTAATACAGGGGATTATGTCGGCATTTTTTCAAAAGTAAATCTAAACAATAATTTCATGGAATTGGGCAAGTGTCCCCCCCCCCCAAAAAAAATGATGATGATTGAAGCACTGATGATTTTCTCCAGTATTGTGTATTTACTATTAATTTAAAACATCTTTGTGCACATGAATGTTTCGCTAATTCCGTGAATCTATTATTTTGAATGTTGTGAAAAAGCAACTGTAATCGGATGGATACTGCGATTAATCCCAAACAGCGGCCGTTCATTTGTTCAATGTGCAGGAGATATTAGTGTTGCACTCCTGGAAGTGTCCCGTTTACAGATCGGATCTGCCCTAAAGATCAATCCATAATCACCTACAATAAATCCGCTTTCTATACTGTCGT
This sequence comes from Moxostoma hubbsi, assembly GCA_032164185.1. NCBI lineage: Eukaryota > Metazoa > Chordata > Actinopteri > Cypriniformes > Catostomidae > Moxostoma > Moxostoma hubbsi. The sequence continues at coordinate 338,367 of JAVLUX010000195.1, read as the reverse complement.
CATGGTAACACAGGCTAACGATTGGGGCGAACACATGTGACTTAGTTATTGCTGTTTGAGATACAAGTGTTGACCTGAGGTTGGCTAATACTACAGCTAGCTGCAACACATCACGTGTGTTCGATACGTCACTTCCGTCCGCTGTTAACGGGGAATGCTTCCGTGTAGTAAAAGAAAACTTTAGTTGTACCATTTGGGACGATTCTACCCTTTTAAGATCCATACACTACATGACAGAGTGCACACTGTGCTCTCCGTATCCGCATACTTTGGCAAACAATGATGTTATAAAACTATAAACTACAAACTTAAATAAATGAGTGTGGATGACAGCCAATCAGTTGACAGAACAGTGGCCACACCCTCCCCAGTGTGAATCTTAATGAGTCTTTATTGCTGTAACAGTAACACATTTGTGCAGTTTGTAAAATAACGTGCTTTTTGTTATTTGAATATGTTCCTTGAGGTTCACTTGTAATGTGAGTAACGATTGTTTCCCTAAAAACCGTCCAAATGTAAAACATTTTCATTCTTAATTCTGACCTCGTCTCAGAAACGCTGTTTTGGTGCTGCTTCTCCTTTAAGACTTGACAGTACACGCCCATTGTTCTGATTGGCTCTCTGCTCTTGACTGACAGGCCATTTCACTGCTCACCGCTACTGGGGGCGGGGCTACAGAAGTGATAAGGTAAAGTAGGCGGTCATATGCAAATGTGTACCTCACATCAGTTGTGACATCACAATGTGAAGGAAGTCGAGAACGAGTTGTTCTGGCGGCTCGCTGTTTTTGCTGCCAGGAGGAAGTTTTGAGTTCTGAAACTTACAGTATGTTGTTATAGTACAATGACTCTTATATGCCCAACAGAAAAGATCATGGAAAATTGTATTCCTCATGTTATTCCTGGGTTAAACTGTTTCTCTCAACAAACTGGCTCGAGTAGAATTCACTTGAAGCAGTCTGTACTTTCTCACGCACATGACAGGAAGTGAATGTGGCACACACATCCTGCGGTTTTATCAGACGGAAACTGTAAATCTGCTTTATCAAGGCCTGCGTGAAACTGTGTATCTGCAGCCGGTCAAAGCAGACGTGTGTCACATGAGATGTCTTGAGATATTGGGGAAATATCGAAGACACAACTGGGACAATTCTGACCTCTTCACTCAAAAAATAGATTTGGGCTATTTTTAAGATTGAGAATAGTTTATACTTAAATATTCACGATTTAGTTTAGTTTGATGGAATTTTGGTTTTGCATAAATCTTAAAATTATTATTATTATTATTATTTTAGCATTTGGTCATCCTAGATGTGACTTACTTTCTTCTGCTGAACACTAGTGAAGTTTTTTAGAAGAATATTTCAGCTCTGTAGCTCCATACAATGCAAGTGAATGGTGACCAGCACTTTAAAGCTCTAAAAAGCACATAAATGCAGCATAAAAGTAACTCATAAGTCTCCAGTGGTTTAATCCATGTGTTCTGAAGAGATATGATAGATGTGGGTGAGAAACAGATCAATATTTAAGTCCTTTTTTTACTATAAATCTACACTTTCACTTTCACATAAGACTCCAGTGGTTTAATCCATGTCTTCAGAAGTGATATGATAGGTGTGGGAGAGAAACAGATCAATATTTAAGTCATTTTTTACTATAAATCTCCACTTTCACTTTCACATAAGACTCCAGTGGTTTAATCCATGTCTTCAGAAGTGATATGATAGATGTGGGTGAGAAACAGATCAATAATTAAGTACTTTTTTACTATAAATCTTCACTTTCACATAAGACTCCAGTGGTTTAATCCATGTCTTCAGAAGTGATATGATAGATGTGGGTGAGAAACAGATCAATAATTAAGTACTTTTTTACTATAAATCTTCACTTTCACATAAGACTCCAGTGGTTTAATCCATGTCTTCAGAAGTGATATGATAGGTGTGGGTGAGAAACAGATCAATAATTAAGTACTTTTTTACTATAAATCTCCACTTTCACTTTCACATATGACTTCAGTGGTTTAATCCATGTCTTCAGAAGTGATATGATAGATGTGGGTGAGAAACAGATCAATAATTAAGTACTTTTTTACTATAAATCTTCACTTTCACATAAGACTCCAGTGGTTTAATCCATGTCTTCAGAAGTGATATGATAGATGTGGGTGAGAAACAGATCAATAATTAAGTACTTTTTTACTATAAATCTTCACTTTCACATAAGACTCCAGTGGTTTAATCCATGTCTACAGAAGTGATATGATAGATGTGGGTGAGAAACAGATCAATAATTAAGTACTTTTTTACTATAAATCTTCACTTTCACATAAGACTCCAGTGGTTTAATCCATGTCTTCAGAAGTGATATGATAGATGTGGGTGAGAAACAGATCAATAATTAAGTACTTTTTTACTATAAATCTTCACTTTCACATAAGACTCCAGTGGTTTAATCCATGTCTTCAGAAGTGATATGATAGATGTGGGTGAGAAACAGATCAATAATTAAGTACTTTTTTACTATAAATCTTCACTTTCACATAAGACTCCAGTGGTTTAATCCATGTCTTCAGAAGTGATATGATAGATGTGGGTGAGAAACAGATCAATAATTAAGTACTTTTTTACTATAAATCTTCACTTTCACATAAGACTCCAGTGGTTTAATCCATGTCTTCAGAAGTGATATGATAGCTGTGTGTGAGAAACATCTTTCTAACTCCTCTGAATGATGGGGTGCGTTCCATTCAGAAGTGATCATCCGTACACCCTATTTCCTTCAAAGACTTTACCCTCCATTGTGAGAGCTTTGATGGGCAGAAAGGTGTGGGGCTCAAACAGAGAGGTCATTTGGTCATTTTGGGGGATATTCTGTTTGGAACGTCCCAACAGCTTGGCTCCATCATTCTTCTTCCATCGAGAAGCCCTAATGCGCACATTTGTTTTCAAAGTTGCCATTCAGTCGTGAATGTGATGTACAGATGAAGTTGATTGACTGTTGCCCCGCCCCCTTCTCGAGCAGATCAATAAGGGGGCGGCAGCGAGCGGGAGCGCGTGCAGGACTCGTGAGCGCGCACAGCTGATTGTCTCAGGCGGAATGAAGATGAAGCACGCGGGAATTCTCCGGTGTGATGAAGTTAAAGCGGGAATATGAATCTGATGACGCTGGTGAGTAATCGATCGGTTCATGTGTTCATTGATTGATCTCGCAGCTGTATGTGATGCACATTTACAGACAGAAGTTTGAGTTTGTGTGATTTCTGTGCTGGAAGTTTGTTGAAAAACACTTGATGCTGTTTGTCACCGAATATACATGTGATTTTGATCCGATGAGATTGATGATCAGATGAAATATCAGTCAATAGATCACAATCAATCACTTTAATGTAGACAACACTATAAACATGTCACATATCTCTGTAAGATATCACAAGCACATGTTTGTTAGGATGTAATTGTGATTCACAGTTTCTGTGAGCTGTTGTCTGGATTATCTTGTTTGTGTTTGTGTTGTTCTGCACTGTTTATTATGTTGTGTCGATCAAAGGACAGATGAATGTGATTCTCTTATTTAAAGGGACAGTTCACCCAAAAATAAGTCATCATTTACTCTCCCTCATGCCATCCCAGATGTGACTTTCTTTCTTCTGCAGAACACAAATGAAGATTTTTAGAAGAATATTTCAGCTCTGTAGGTCAATACAATGCAAGTGAATGGTGACCAGAACTTTGAAGCTCCAAAAAGCACATAAAGGCAGAGTAAAAGTAATCAGTAAGACTCCAGTGGTTTAATCCATGTCTTCAGAAGTGATATGAAGTGATATGATATGACTACTGCAGTTTATTGTTTGTTTTGTTTACAGTTCTGTGTTTTTTTGTCTTGGATGTTGTCTGCCTTATTGTGTACGACAGACAAACGCTTTTGGACATTGGTTTCATCAGGAAGTGCGTAGAGGACGTTGTTCCGACAAAAAACATACGGATCTACCCCAACCAGAAACCCTGGGTTAACGGCGATGTTCGCGCGGCACTTACTGCGCGGACCACCGCTTTTAATTCCGGGAACGCGGAGGAGCGTAAACAAGCCAGTTATGCCCTCCGTAACTCCATCAGTACAGCCAAACGCCAGTACAGGCACAAAATTGAAGAACAGTTCAACACCACTGACTCCAGAAGTATGTGGCAGGGAATTAACACCATCACGGACTATAAACAGAATAAAAACTCCGCCATGAACACCGTTGCCTCTCTCCCGGACGAGCTTAATACATTTTATGCTCGTTTCGAGGATAACAACACCGCCCTCACGGAGAGAGCACTCGCGGCCGATACTACAGTTGATGGTTCACTCTCCGTCTCTGTTGCGGATGTAACCCGATCCTTTCGATGGGTGAACGTTCGTAAAGCCGCGGGTCCAGACGGCATTCCGGGCCGCGTCATCAGAGCATGCGCGAACCAACTGGCTGGTGTTTTTACGGACATTTTCAACCTGTCCCTCTCCCTGTCTGTAGTCCCCACATGCTTCAAAACATCAACCATTGTGCCTGTACCGAAGCAAGCCAAAATCACTTGTTTAAATGACTGGCGTCCTGTTGCTCTGACCCCCATCATCAGCAAATGCTTTGAGAGGTTGATCAGAGATCACATCTGCTCTGTTCTGCCCACCTCTTTGGACCCATTGCAGTTTGCCTACCGTAAAAACCGCTCCACTGATGATGCTATTGCATCTACAATACACACTGCTCTTTCCCACCTGGAAAAAAGGAACACATATGTGAGAATGCTGTTTGTAGACTACAGCTCAGCATTCAACACCATAGTGCCCTCCAAGCTTGATGAGAAACTCCGGGCTCTGGGCTTAAACAGCTCGCTGTGCAGCTGGATCCTGGATTTCCTGTCAGGCAGACGTCAGGTGGTTAGAATGGGCAGCAACATCTCCTCATCACTGACCCTCAACACTGGAGTCCCGCAGGGCTGTGTTCTCAGCCCACTCCTGTATTCCCTTTACACACATGACTGTGTGGCGACACATAGCTCCAATGCCATCATTAAGTTTGCTGACGATACAACGGTTGTAGGTCTGATCACTGACAATGATGAAAGCCTACAGAGAGGAGGTGCACACTCTGACGCGCTGGTGTCAGGAGCACAACCTCTCCCTCAACGTCAGTAAAACCAAGGAGCTTGTGGTGGACTTCAGGAAGAAAGACAGAGAGCACAGCCCCATCACCATTAATGGAGCACCGGTGGAGAGAGTCAGCAGTTTCAAGTTCCTCGGTGTCCACATTACTGAGGAACTCACATGGTCCGTCCACACTGAGGCCGTTGTGAAGAAGGCTCACCAGCGCCTCTTCTTCCTGAGACGGCTGAGGAAGTTTGGAATGAACCACCACATCCTCACACGGTTCTACACCAGTACTGTAGAGAGCATCCTGACTGGCTGCATCACCGCCTGGTACGGCAATAGCACCGCCCACAACCGCAAAGACCTGCAAAGGGTGGTGCGAACGGCCAGAAACATCATCGGAGGTGAGCTTCCCTCCCTCCAGGATATATATAACAGACGGTGTGTGAAGAAAGCTCGGAGGATTATCAAAGACTCCAGCCACCCGAGTCATGGGCTGCTCTCACTGCTGCCATCAGGCAGGCGGTATCGCAGCATCAGGACCCGCACCACCCGACTACATGACAGCTTCTTCCCACAAGCAATAAGACTTTTGAACACATGATCTCTCACGATCAACAATCAGCACTGCACTTTATTAATCATCACTCTGTCAATATATTCTCCCAATTCAATTAGTGTTTATATATATTTATACCCGTATCTAGTGTGTGTATTCTACATTGTGTGTATTGTGTACATTTGATATGTACACAATACACACAATGTATTGTGTACATTTGTTATGTAAATTGTGTTGTGTAAATATGTTGTTATTGTAAAGTGGTTTATGTCTCGTCACTGTCATTACTGCAATGTTGCTCGGAACTGCACACAAGAATTTCACCTGCTGTTGCACTCGTGTACACAGTAGTGTGACAATAAAGTGATTTGATTTGACATGGATGTGGGTGAGAAACAGATCAATATTTAAGTCCTTTTTGACTATAAATCTACACTTTCACTTTCACTTGAAAAGGTGCGCTCTGTCATTTTTTTTCTTGTTTAAAACTTTTTACTTCTAAAGACTAGTAATTGTGAAACATCCGTATAACATCATGACGACTCGTGTGAGATGAAGAGTTCAGTTCGATTATGGCGATATTCTACACCGCGGATCCAGCGTGAGCAACAATCTCCCGAATCACCGGTTTGGATTGTCACGGACTGACCGTCGTGATTTGTGAATCGGAGGAACTTTAGATCTTTCCGTTTCTTATTCTGGCTGATACACGCTTCAGAAGAATATATTAAACAAGCGCTTAAAACTGTTACAGATTTTCATGATGTTCATGAATTACACAACTCGATGCACCGTGACTGTTTGTTTACATGTCTCAGTCGCTTCACATGCAAACAGGCGATTCTCAGCGACCTCGTACAGAACGGTTCAATATCAGCATATTAAAATGAATCTGTGTGTAAAACTGCTCAAACACACATGAAGGAATATAATCACTGCAGTCACTTCCTGTCACAGACTCAGAACTCCTGTTGCAGGAAACGGGAATTATCTGTGACAGGAAGACATCTGATGATTGCATCAGACAAACAGGAAGTGATGCGGAGCTCACAGATATGATGGGGGACTCAGGGCGGCACAATCCAATAAACAAACAGCCGCTGCTTTCATGTCGATTATAAAAGTACAAACAATATTAAACAGTCAAATTGTGCAGCTCTGTTAAAAAAAGTGTTTTCAAATGACAGAATAATCGTGATCAATAATCGTGGCATTATCGTGCGTCCTAGTTTCGATAGTGTTTTGATCATTTTCCATCATGCAATACAATGAGCGCTGTGTTTACAGATTAAACTGTATATAATGTATAAAAATGCTAAAGATCCTGATACTGTCGGATTTTACTGGATAAACGCGTATTTTTGAAAAGAATACTTTAGAAAAATGTAATCAGTGCCAGTACTCCTTAAACTTACAATATTCATTTAAGATGCACATTCAAGCATATGGATCTGACGTAATTATGCATTTTTCAGCTGGAGATAATGTATGTAATAAACCAACCTCACAAAACTTCAGCAGACCTGCGTTATTTATTTACCTCTAAATCACATTAAACCACGTGGAGGGCCCTCGCTTCTCTCTGACATTTTCTCCACTGTGTGTGTGCGTGTGCGTGTGCGTGTGTGCGCAGGTTCAGTTCGTGTTTATCATCAGATCATGTGATGCAGTTAAACATCTGATGGAGGAAACAATTTTAGTGTTTCTGTCATGAACTACAACAACTACACAACCAAACACTACAGCAAGAGACCAGTGCTGCTGAAGGTACACACACACACACACACACACACACACACACACACACACACACACAGATATAAATATACACATCACAAGCTCACATTTACACTGTCGGTATGAAGTCAGATTCATTCATTCTGCAGGTCAAGCGCCCACTTAGACGGGTTATAAACCTGTGCACACCGACTGCTGAATGTTGTGTTAAATCAGCCAATCAGATTATATGAGCGATCTGTGGAGACTGAGACAAACTACACTTTAACACACACTCACACACACACACACACACACACACACACACATATATACACATACACACACACACTGAGTGTCTTCTCTCGTCAGGTGGATGACGGCTGTTTGAGACTGTTTGACATTCATGATGACATGCCGCGTCTGTGCAGTTCTTCACGTTGCGTCCGTCGCACTAAATTGTGCGGCTTCATCCTGGTCTTCATCATCACAGCGTGTTACGTGTTGTCCGGCGAGAAGAGTCTGCAGATCGCTCCTGAGATGCACACACTGCACTCTGAGGACAGTCTGGACTCCGTCTGCGCAGACGCAGTCACTCAACTGCTGCAGAACTTCAGAACCAAAGTGATGTTCCAGCGCAGAACGCTTCCTGACATCACGGAGCTGCGCAGACGCGAGACTCACGTGAGTTCAGTGACACACAATTACACATTTACACAGAAATACTTGTTTAGGGCGTCTGTGTATCTCAGCGAGTATTGATGCTGACTATCACACCTGGAGGTCTCCTTAGCAACCAAATTGGCCCAGTTGCTTGGGAGGGTAGGGTCACATGGGGTAACCAAATTGGCCCGGTTACTAGGGAGGGTAGAGTCACACAGGGTAACCAAATTGGCCCGGTTGCTAGGGAGGGTAGAGTCACATGGGGTAACCAAATTGGCCCGGTTGCTAGGGTGGGTAGTGTCACAAGGGGTAATCAAATTGGCCCGGTTGCTAGGGAGGGTAGAGTCACAAGGGGTAATCAAATTGGCCCGGTTACTAGGGAGGGTAGAGTCACACGGGGTAACCAAATTGGCCCGGTTGCTAGGGAGGGTAGAGTCACATGGGGTAACCAAATTGGCCCGGTTGCTAGGGAGGGTAGAGTCACATGGGGTAACCAAATTGGCCCGGTTGCTAGGGAGGGTAGAGTCACACGGGGTAACCAAATTGGCCCGGTTGCTAGGGAGGGTAGAGTCACATGGGGTAACCAAATTGGACCGGTTGCTAGGGAGGGTAGAGTCACATGGGGTAACCAAATTGGACCGGTTGCTAGGGAGGGTAGAGTCACATGGGGTAACCAAATTGGACCGGTTGCTAGGGAGGGTAGAGTCACATGGGGTAACCAAATTGGCCCGGTTGCTAGGGAGGGTAGAGTCACATGGGGTAACCAAATTGGGCCGGTTGCTAAGGAGGGTAGAGTCACATGGGGTAACCAAATTGGCCCGGTTGCTAGGGAGGGTAGAGTCACATGGGGTAACCAAATTGGCCCGGTTGCTAGGGAGGGTAGAGTCACATGGGGTAACCAAATTGGGCCGGTTGCTAAGGAGGGTAGAGTCACATGGGGTAACCAAATTGGCCCGGTTGCTAGGGAGGGTAGAGTCACATGGGGTAACCTCCTTGTGGTCACTATAATGTGGTTCTCGCTCTCGGTGGGGCGTGTGGCGAGTTGTGCGTGGATGCCGCGGAGAATAGCGTGAAGCCTCCATCACTCGAATCGAGTCACCGTGCCTCCGCGAGGACTTTGAGCGCATGGGGAATTGGGCGTTACATATTAGGGAGAAATGCTACTCTCCGTGATCCACGCACAACTCGCCACGCACTCATCAGACAGTGATGTGTAGATAAACATGGTCTCGTCTTCACTCAGAGTCTCTCCTGTGTGTTTCAGATGTTCTCCGTGATTCCACAGAAGTTTCTAGCGCATGTTAAAAACCCGTGCTGGTTTGCGGAGCAGCGTGGAGACGTGACCGCAGATCCGTACGCATCAAACCTGTACAGCCGCTACTCCAGACAGATGCGTGTGGTGTTCCAGTACCTGAAGAGTGTGTTCAGCGAGCGTTTAATACCGCGTGACGGTAAACTCGCTCGCCTGCGCTGTCTGCCTCACTTCTACATCATCGGTCAGCCCAAGTGCGGCACGACGGATCTGTACGAGCGCCTCAAACTGCATCCGGACGTCCGGGCCACGGCACTCAAGGAACCGCACTGGTGGAGCAGAAAGAGATTCGGTACGTGTGTCCCTGTTTCCCGTAAATCACTTCTGGGAACATTTCTGGAAAACCCCGCTGCGGCTAAAACAAACATATAAACAAGATGAAAACCAGGAAAACAAACTCAGTCAAATTTATCTGTGAACATCCGGATAGAAACTCATGTTTGAAGATCAGAGGATGATGATGATGATGATGTCACAGTGCTTCTGTTCTTCTGTTGGACTCATCAGTATTAGCAAAGCTGTTATTGATCACATTTAAAAGTCAACATGTAGCGACTGAGATGTCTTTTCTGTGTGTCTGATGTCACCGATGCTGCTCGTGCTGGTGAATATGAACTCATACTCGAGGTTTGTCTGTCTGTCAGGAATCATTCGTCCTGGTGAAGCTGTTCACGCTCGTGTTCCCGTGGAGGATTATCTGGACCTGTTTGACGTCGCAGCGCAGCAGATACAGACGAGACTTCAGCAGAACTCCAGCGGCGGCAGCAACATCATCATCGGTGAACTATTCTCACGATCATCTCAGACCTGCTGCACGTGATCATCTGAGATGAGTTTGTAGTTTTGAAAAGCATGCGTACTTTTGATGTTGTTATGCGTGTTTGATTGACAGGTGATGCAAGCGCGTCCACCATGTGGGACAACAATGCCTGGCTGTATCTCCATGACAACGACACAGAGGCGGAGCCTCCGTCACTCATCCAGGACTTCATTCACGCGCTGCAGCCTGACGCCCGATTCATCGCCATACTGAGAGATCCTGTGGAGAGGTCAGAGGTCACAGTCATGCCACACAGTGCTCTGATGCTCGGTGCTAACCCATAAAGTCATTAACAATTCGTTTCAGATTAGTCCGAAATTAGGTGTCCTATCACAATGCACGATGTAAACACAGTTTTTAGACGAGATCACCCAATGTCGAGGGCAAGTGAGTGATGTAATAATGTACAGAAAAACAGTTGGAGAGCGAGAGAGGATGTTCCAGTCTCCCGTCCCCGAGCACTTCAATATGTTTTATGTTTAACACACATATGCACATGCCGACAATCATACCATGGTCCAAATCACTGAGATCACATTTTCCCCATTCTGATGGTTGATGTGAACATTAACTGAAGCTCCTGACCCGTATCTGCATGATTTTATGCACTGCACTGCAGTCACACGATTGGCTGATTAGATGAATGATTGTTGGTGTCAGACGGGCTTTTTTTTTCTCCCAATGTGTAACGCCCAATTCCCGATGCGCTCCGAGTCCTCGTGGTGGCGCGGTTACTCGTCTCAATCCGGGTGGCGGAGGACGAATCTCAGTTGCCTCCGCGTCTGAGACCGTCAATCAGCGCATCTTATCATGTGACTTGTTGAGTGTGTTACCGTGGAGACGTCGTGCGTGTGGAGGCTTCACGCTATTCTCCGTGGCATCCACACACAACTCGCCACACGCCCCACCGAGAGCGAGAACCACATTATAGTGACCACGAGGAGGTTACCCCATGTGACTCTACCCTCCCTAGCAACCGGGCCAATTTGGTTACCCCATGTGACTCTACCCTCCCTAGCAACCGGCCAATTTGGTTACCCCATGTGACTCTACCCTCCCTAGCAACCGGGCCAATTTGGTTACCCCATGTGACTCTACCCTCCCTAGCAACCGGGCCAATTTGATTACCCCATGTGACTCTACCCCTCCCTAGCAACCGGGCCAATTTGGTTACCCCATGTGACTCTACCCTCCCTAGCAACCGGGTCAATTTGGTTACCCCATGTGACTCTACCCTCCCTAGCAACCGGGTCAATTTGGTTACCCCATGTGACTCTACCCTCCCTAGCAACCGGGCCAATTTGGTTACCCCATGTGACTCTACCCCTCGCTAGCAACCAGGCCAATTTGGTTACCCCATGTGACTCTACCCTCCCTAGCAACCATATGTGACTCTACCCTCCCTAGCAACCGGCCCAATTAAAGATGAATAAATGATAAATAACTGTTACATGTATCTCACTGATTATGAATCTGATACAGTGTTTCACACACACAGTGTGTTTATCTCCAGGTTGTATTCAGATTATTTATACTTCAGGACGTCTAATAAATCGTCAGATGATTTCCACGAGCGAGTGTGTGAATCTCTGCAGATGTTCGATGTGTGTCTGCAGCACGCTAGTCTGAGAGCCTGTGTGTACAACAGCACGCTAAACAACGCCATGAGTGTGAGTGTCACCACACCGACCAATCACAAGAGACTCCATCATATCTGCAGAACATCATTCAGTCTGTCTCTCTGCAGGTGCGGTTACAGGTCGGCCTGTACGTCATGTATGTTCTGGACTGGTTGTCCGTGTTCTCTCGTGAGCAGCTCTTAGTGTTGCGTTTGGAGGATCACGCTTCAAACCCGTCCCGCAGCATGAACAGGATCTTCCGTTTCCTGCAGATAGGTACAGTGTGTGTCATGTCCTGCTGTCACCAGGAGAGGTCAGTGTAACACATCACTGATGTGTGTGTGTGTGTGTGTGTGTGTGTGTGTGTGTGTTTCAGGAGCCGTGTCGAAGCAGAGACAGAGAGACATCATGAAACGACCGGCGTCAAACAGCAGACGGACGTCTGACCGGAGTCTGGGGCCGATGCGTGCGGGCACACGGGAGCTGCTCCAGCAGTTTTACGCTCCGTTTAACCACAAACTGTCTGAAGTTCTGCAGGACGACTCGTTTCTGTGGGACAGTCGCTCTGAACACACGTGACGTCTTGGAAACCTGTCCGACACAAGATTTCAATGATGATTATTTAAGATGAATTATTCATGAATGTATCTGAAAATATTTTTGGTGAAAGTATATCTCCAACAACAGAAAAACATTGAGACGTGTGTCTGTGTGAGAGAGAGAGAGAGAGAGAGAGAGACTGTGTGTGTGTGTGTGTGTGTGTGTGTGACGGACTCGAGTGCACGATTAACACTCACACCTGCTCACTTTATTGCTTTGGTTGTTTTAAACAAAATATTGAAAAAATGCCCCTGAAATTCAATAAAAACTGAACAGCATTCAGAGATGAGATAAATGTTTTATTTATCATTTATTTAAAACGTGTGTGTGTGTGTGTGTGTGTGTGTGAGATTGAGTATGTCTCTGAATGTCTGTGTGTGAGCGTGTATTTATCTCTTTGTGGGGACCAAATGTCCCCATAAGGATAGTAAAACCCGAAATTGTAGGGACAATTTGTCTGTCTCATTAGGAAAACCGCTTATGGCGCTGGTGTGTTTTGGTGCTGGTGTGTTTTACGGTGCTGGTGTGCTGCTGTTGTGTTTTTGGTGCTGGTGTGTTTTGGGTGCTGGTGTGCTGCTGGTGTGTTTTGGGTGCTGGTGTGCTGCTGGTGTGTTTTGGGTGCTGGTGTGCTGCTGGTGTGTTTTGGGTGCTGGTGTGTTTTGGGTGCTGGTGTGCTGCTGGTGTGTTTTGGGTGCTGGTGTGTTTTGGGTGCTGGTGTGCTGCTGGTGTGTTTTGGGTGCTGGTGTGCTGCTGGTGTGTTTTGGGTGCTGGTGTGTTTTACGGCGCTGGTGTGCTGCTGTTGTGTTTTGGGTGCTGGTGTTTTTGGTGCTGGTGTGTTTTGGGTGCTGGTGTGTTTGGTGCTGGTGTGTTTTGGGTGCTGGTGTGCTGCTGGTGTGTTTTGGGTGCTGGTGTGTTTTGGGTGCTGGTGTGTTTTGGGTGCTGGTGTGCTGCTGGTGTGTTTTGGGTGCTGGTGTGTTTTACGGTGCTGGTGTGCTGCTGGTGTGTTTTGGGTGCTGGTGTGCTGCTGGTGTGTTTTGGGTGCTGGTGGGGTGCTGGTGTGTTTTGGGTGCTGGTGTGTTTTGGGTGCTGGTGGGGTGCTGTTGTGTTTTGGGTGCTGGTGTGTTTTGGGTGCTGGTGTGCTGCTGGTGTGTTTTGGGTGCTGGTGTGTTTTGGGTGCTGGTGTGTTTTGGGTGCTGGTGTGCTGCTGGTGTGTTTTGGGTGCTGGTGTGTTTTACGGCGCTGGTGTGCTGCTGTTGTGTTTTTGGTGCTGGTGTGTTTTGGGTGCTGGTGTGTTTTACGGCGCTGGTGTGCTGCCGTTGTGTTTTTGGTGCTGGTGTTTTGGGTGCTGGTGTGTTTTACGGCGCTGGTGTGCTGCTGTTGTGTTTTTGGTGCTGGTGTGTTTTGGGTGCTGGTGTGCTGCTGGTGTGTTTTGGGTGCTGGTGTGCTGCTGGTGTGTTTTGGGTGCTGGTGTGCTGCTGTTGTGTTTTTGGTGCTGGTGTGTTTTGGGTGCTGGTGTGCTGCTGGTGTGTTTTGGGTGCTGGTGTGCTGCTGGTGTGTTTTGGGTGCTGGTGTGTTTTACGGTGCTGGTGTGCTGCTGGTGTGTTTTGGGTGCTGGTGTGCTGCTGGTGTGTTTTGGGTGCTGGTGGGGTGCTGGTGTGTTTTGGGTGCTGGTGTGTTTTGGGTGCTGGTGGGGTGCTGTTGTGTTTTGGGTGCTGGTGTGTTTTGGGTGCTGGTGTGCTGCTGGTGTGTTTTGGGTGCTGGTGTGTTTTACGGCGCTGGTGTGCTGCTGTTGTGTTTTTGGTGCTGGTGTGTTTTGGGTGCTGGTGTGTTTTACGGCGCTGGTGTGCTGCCGTTGTGTTTTTGGTGCTGGTGTTTTGGGTGCTGGTGTGTTTTACGGCGCTGGTGTGCTGCTGTTGTGTTTTTGGTGCTGGTGTGTTTTGGGTGCTGGTGTGCTGCTGGTGTGTTTTGGGTGCTGGTGTGCTGCTGGTGTGTTTTGGGTGCTGGTGTGTTTTGGGTGCTGGTGTGCTGCTGGTGTGTTTTGGGTGCTGGTGTGTTTTACGGCGCTGGTGTGCTGCTGTTGTGTTTTTGGTGCTGGTGTGTTTTGGGTGCTGGTGTGGTGCTGGTGTGTTTTACGGCGCTGGTGTGCTGCTGTTGTGTTTTTGGTGCTGGTGTGTTTTGGGTGCTGGTGTGTTTTACGGCGCTGGTGTGCCGCTGGTGTGTTTTGGGCGCTGGTGTGTTTTACAGTGCTGGTGTGTGTTATGGTGCTGGTGTATTTTGGGTTCTGATTTTTTTTTGGGTGCTGGTATGTTTTATGGTGCTGGTGTTTTTTTTTTGCTGGTGTGTATTATGGTGCTGGTGTGTTTTATGGTGTTAGTTTAAAAGCCTAGTGCAGACACCATCTTAACCAGCTTCATCAGCTAGAGTGAAAGATGGCTGTACTGGTCCACCAGCAAAGTGAGCAGGTACCAATATAAACCAGCCTTGACCAGCAATGGAACTGCACGCTGGTGAAGCAGGTATTTTTATTTGGGTTGAGTTCAGTACTTTCTACAGATTTGATTAGTGTCAGAATGGTTCATTTTCAAACTTGTCTAACCGTTCATTGGATCATCCCCAGATTTGGGTCGCATCCAGACCACACCTGCTAACAATTATTAAAAGCTTTTTGATATTGGATCAATTTCACTCGTAAAAGCCCATTCGAGGTCTATACAGGAAGTGTCGAATATGACAACACAATTTCACACCTACTGAGATATAATGCATTGTCATCCGGGCCATTGCTAGGATGTTTATCTGTATATCAGACCCCTGTTGATAGTTTCTCAGTGTTTGGTCCGGGAGATGATCCAGCACTGGAGTTTATATGTTACGGCTGTTATCAGTGATGTTGAGTGACAGAATCAGAACTTACAGTGTTGTGAATGGATCAAATTATCAGATTAATTATGTGACATTTAATGTATTTATCAAAACAGTAAAAGAAAATATATAATATCATTATGTGCAGGGTCATGTGATGCAGAGATTTCAGTCACTGCATGAGTTTAATCTGTCAGAACAGCAGATGGAGTCATTTCCCTTTCCTACCTCAGACATGATTTCTGAAACTCAGTTCTGTGTTTGTCCCGGAGGACATTTTCACAATGTCTCACATATCAATGCAATGAGCATCGTCGATGTATTCCGGTTTCATTTGAACCCCTCTGATGTCGGATCTCCAGATTGTTCCACCATGTTGACGGATGTTTTTACAATGATTCCCTACAGACAGAAGATGGCCAAGTTCTTCTTACGTTATCAGCTTAGTTCAGTCAAGACGTTGCAATGAAGGCTATTACAATAACTAACTGTAGTATCTATAAAAATATCAATAATCCTAGAGATGAAATACAGCGCTTGATACAGCTTTAATAATCTGATATAATGAAATAATGTTTAAGCTAATAAATGAATTTATAAAGGTATATCGGGCATAAATGTATGTCTGTTTTTTGTGGGTGAGATCAATATTTAAGTCCCTTTTTTTACTATAAATCTCCAATTTCACTTTCACTTAAAAATTATTTTGTTTGTTGCATATCGTCACCTACTGGGCATAGAGGAGAATTATTTATTTATTTATTGATTGATTTCGAGCAACATAATATCAAAAAACTATGCAATAAGACAACATATTTGTTTAAACAAAACTAGGCAATAAAACAACATATTTTTTATGCAATAAGACAATTTAAATTCACCAAACTTAAACAACATAAATCCATCTATTGCTCGAAACGGAGTGGGGAGAAGTCAAACTTCATTATAATTTCTGTATGGACCAACAGAGCTGAAATATTCTTCTAAAAATCTTCATTTGTGTTCTGCAGAAGAGAGAAAGTCACATCTGGGATGGCCAGAGGGTGAGTAAATGATGACAGAATTCAGATTTTTGGGTGAACTGTCCCTTTAAATAACCCTTTAAAAAAAAAAAAAAAAAACCTTTTAAATGAGAAAAAATGACAAGAGTGCACCTTTAAGCCATCTTTACAAGTGAAAGTGAAAGTGGAGATTTATAGTAAAAAATGACTTTAATATTGATCTGTTTCTCACACACACTGATCATATCACTTCTGAAGACATGGATTAAACCCCTGGAGTCGTATGGATTACGTTTATGCTGCCTTTATGTGCTTTTTTGAGCTTGAAAGTTCTGGTCACCATTCACTTGCATGTGTGAATGGATCTACAGAGCTGAAATATTCTTAAAATCTTCATTTGTGTTCTACAGAAGAAAGAAAGTAAATCTGGGATTGCATGAGGGTGAGTAAATGATGACAGAATTACCCTTTTTAGGTGTACTGTCCCTTTAACTGTGAGAGGAGGTTTGCAGATATTGAAGTGTTCAGTGGAGGGCAGCAGAGAGGTTTAACTGGCGTCGCACTTGGAACGCAAGAGACAACGAGACACTTGCAATCAGAAACTCCGTTTAATTACAAAACTGATAAGTGTACCGATAAGACCCGCCGAACCCGAGCGGACGCCACACAGAGACGCGTGACCATCTGATTGTGGTGCCGACCTGATTCATAATTAATATATTTATCAAATTAATTACTAAAAAAAAGTCTGCCGCCATCCAACCCAAAAATGTGGCCAAATTCATGAAGCTCGACTTTCGGTTAATAAGATCGCTGTCAGAATAACGGCGGTCGAGCCGCGGTACCGGTTGTTCCCCTGTGCAGAAATGATACGGAGGAATTTAGACAGAAACTGAAATGTGTCACTGGTGAAATCTCCACATCATGTCAACAGAGTTTCTATCCTCTAGAGTCCCGAAGATCACGCCAACATTTACTCCACAGATCAGAGCAGCGAGAACCACAAGGGTCAAGGGTCAGGGGTCAGGGGTTAGGCTGGTTAGCATGGGCCAGTTAGCTAACAGAGATCTCCAGCTGTTGTTGACGTCATCGGTTGCAGTTGAATTTGAGGTTTGATTGTGAAGTTTGAGCTCATGTTCAATGTTGAACTACTGTGTAAACGGAACACGTTATGTCAAGTCAAGTTTATTTATAGAGCACAAGTTTAGCACAACCGAAGTTGATCCAAAGTGCTTTCCAGTACAATAAAATCAATCAAATGAGGACAAAGAGAAAGATAATCTGGCTGCTGAATTTTGAACCATCTGTAACCGAGACAGTGTAGTTTGAGGTAGGCCAGCATACAGAGAATTAGAGTCCAATCGAGAGGAAATTAGTGCATGAATCACAATTTCAAGGTCTTTACTAGAGAAAGTTTTTCACCTTTGCTATAGATCGGAGTTGGAAAAAGCTACTCTTTACAACTGCATTTACATGCTTGTCAAATTGGAGAAGGGGATCAACGTGGACTCCAAGGTTTTTCGCATGATTGTGTAGGTTGTTACTTAAGGGGCCTAGCTGTGTTTTAATGGAGTTGTTGTTGGCAGCAGGACCCAGTAGAAGCACTTCGGTTTTATTTTCATTTAGTTGCAGCGAGTTATTTGTCATCCAGGTCTTGACTTCCTTGAGGCATGTGAAGAGGTTGTCTAATGAAAAGTCATTTCCTGGTTTGATTGGAAGATATAGTATGAGTAGATGAGGACTAGATCTGCCCTTACACTTCCTGCGCTTGAGTGGAGCAACTGTGTTTAGGGCAGTACAACAGGCGGAGTTGGAAGTTTCAACCAGTTTTTCAGTATCCATACAAGGTGACAAATAAACATTGGAATTTGGAAGTAGTTTGGAATAAGACTCAGAAAATTCGAGAGCAGTAGTTGCATGAAAAACACGAGAGTAATGTACAGGACGAGAAAGGATAGGCGGAATATATGAAATAGCTCAAACACCACAATTGAGTGAGTCCATGAGGTTCAAAAAGTTTTTAACCATCGGTTTAGATGGGCAGCAAACATGGATGTTGAAATCCCCCAAGACCAACAGCCGGTCA
>JAVLUX010000195.1:310000-315000 GCA_032164185.1 Moxostoma hubbsi | reverse complement strand
TTCTGATAGAAAACAAAGAATTAACCTCAAACACTTGATGTTTATCCTGTTACTTGATTCACTCTGACCTTCTAAAATACACATAAAACAGATTACCTCTTCTATGAACCAATACAATGTTTGACATCGTTGGTATTAAACTGTAAACTGGTGTAAACAAGATTTTAGAGAATGTATGGAAAGTATGAGGGGTGTTCACCACCACACTGCTGTGTTCTGTGTGTTACTCTCCTCCAGTGATGGTCTATGGGGGGAAGGTCCCGTTTTGAATGGGACAGATGATTAATATAGCGCTGATTGAGTTATATCATGTGAATGTTGGTCTGTGTCTGTTTCCACTTGATGTTGCCGAATCTGTGATCTCTCAGAGCAGATGTCAATAGTTTCCCTGATGTCCGCGTAAACGTGTTCCGTGTATTTAAGACTCTTTATTCAAGCTTTAGTATTTACAAATACACCAAAATTCTTAGCTGCAAAAAAACAACAAAAATAAAAACAAATATGCTTAAGGATTTTGAAATCTTCGGATTATTCTGTTTTTTGACAGTCATGCTCGCAACGCTTGTGTTGGATGAGCCGGTTAGATGTAAAAACTTAATATAAAACTTAAATTATTTGAATAAAGTTAAATTTGAGTAGATTTCAGATATCGTTCTAGAGTATTTAAAAATATATATTTAGATTAAAATCTGAATTTTTAGTTTTCGAACACACGTAGCTTCAGTTATGTAACGGTTGTGTTTAACCGTCAAATTCCTACCGCGTATATTTGTATCACAGACAATGCAGAAATTATTATAATTATTGAGGGATTTATTTTTACCATAAAATACAATATAGAATTAAATTTTTATTCCGCAAGATTTTACTTACTTTTTTCACCCAAACTCGTAATTTTAAAGGCAAAGTAGCTCAAAATTATGGGCGTGTCTTCAGATAAGATAGAAAACCTTTTGCGCATGCGCAGTGCGTGTCACATTCTGAGAGGTAGGTTTATGACGGCGGTAAATGTGTTTACATGTAGAACGAAATCAGGGTAATATGCAGGAATCTACATGTGTTGATCAGTTTCTGCTTAAACTGTTAATTAAATTACACAGATAAAGGAAAAGGTATTTACATGATCACACCCACATTGTCTGCTTATTAAGGATAATCGTTGTAAGTTTATTTATCTCTTTTGGTAAAAAGAACTATTCATAAGAGTCTTTTGTTTGTCGGACAACACTGGTTGCTCTGTTTTGATTCACTGAAAAGAGACGTTCATACGAGTCTTTTGTTTCAGACAACACTGGTTGCTCTCTTTGATTCACTAAAAAGAATCGTTCATAAGAGTAATTTGTTTGAGAATCAGAAATATACATTCCCGTGAGGACAAACTAATTTGAAAGACGTGTTTTGTCAATATTATTTTGCCGTTAATATGGTCTTATTATCTCACCAACATTCATTCAGACTGCACACGGACATGCACAACTTGTTTTGTTGCAAGAATCTGCCGTTTCACATGAAGCCGAGAAGTAAAGGTGCTGTGAGTGAGTTTAGCGCTCTGAAGCTGTCATGTGACTGTGTGTTGAATAAGCCACGCCCCTTCACCCTAAAACCACGCCCTCTGAAGAGGCCTTTGAGACCAGGTCGAAAGAGCAGCACGTGTCTGTCAAATGTTTATAAACTCTCATCAAACTCCGTGAACTGACTTTGTTCGACCGTTTCAAACTTCTCAGCCGTGTTTGAGTGTCGTGATTATATTTGCGGAGAACAGCGGCAAGAGTTCTCCAGCAGATATCACCTCCGTTTAACAGCGTTGTGTAATTATCTCTTCAACATAACGACTGGTTTGAAGCGTCAGGGGTCTGTCGCACAATAAAACATCAGCTCCTCACAACCCCTTCAGAAGAACTCTGCATACACGGCGGGATCTTCACATGATTAGCACAAACTCACAATACAGTCGCTTCAACAGCGCTTCAAGCACACTTCATAAAATCAACATGAACATTTACATCACAAATGCAGCTGTGAAGATCATCACTGCGGTTCTTGTGTAATGAAGGTCAGATGATGTCATGCATATGTTGAATATATTGTCTGAAGGAGGATTATACTGTATCTCTTCACACTTTGCAATGGTTTGGATTAAGTGGCGTGTTTAATTATGACGGCGACGGTTCGTGTGCATGTAAACGATGACCGCGTGACACACGAAGCGCGTCCTTGTGATCGATTCGCACGTGCTGGACTGTCATTAGTTTAGTCTGAACTTTATTATGATGCTCCGTTTGTCTGGGAAACCTGTTTGAAACGGTCATTATTTTATTGCAGGAAACGACTCGCTTATATTGCCAATTAAAGCTGTTGTTCAGGATTCGCTGTCACTATCCGTTAATCTGTGACTCGTTAATCTCTGCTCTGAGATGAGATTACGGAGGGTTTTATCACAAACGTCTCCTGCACTTGTGTTCAGACTCGTTCGGCTCTTTATCTGCAGTATTTCCTCGGACTGTAAACGACGACTCGACCATCTGCTTTGCCTCCGTGGAATGACACATAAACCGGTTAGTGCACGTTTCACCCGTTGTCTGTTGTTGTGATAATCACCCGCTCATCAATATTCTCTTTAAACGGATTTGCTCAGTGGAGTCAGAGGGCCGCAGTCGTGTGCGTGCAGCGTCTCTGATGTCATTGGGAATGTGAGGGATGAAGTCTGGAGATGCACACGACTCAAATAACAAGTGTGTGTGTGTGTGTGTGTGTGTGTGTGTGAGACTCAAATAACAAACATCTGAATGAGAATGAACACGCCGTACAGGGGTGTCAAACTCATCTTGGGTTACGGGCGGGATTGGACAAATCAACATTATACACACACACACACACACACACACACACACACACACACTCTCTCTCTCACACACACAGACACACATACATGCATATACACTCGCGCACACACACACACACACTTGTAATACACACTCACTCGCACATTCACTCACTCGCACATTCACACTCTCATTGTGTGGTTTGTAGTGTGAGTGTGTGTGTGTGTGTGTGTGTGTGTGTGTGTGTGTGTGACAAATATCAAGTGTGTGTGTCTGTGTCTGTGTGTCTGTGTCTGTGTGTGTGTGTGTGTGTGTGTGTGTGTGTGTGTGTGTATAATTTGATGTAGTCATATTAAGAGTTTGATCAATTCTGGTCAGTGTGGATGTGACTGTTGAACTCTGAACCCCATTATCATCATCATCATCATCATCATCAGTTTACTGCAGCACACACCACAGAATAAAGCGCATGAGAAACATAATTGAAAAACTGTCGACAGCTACAATGAAAGAAACTCCAGCCGTGAACGCTCCATTTGAAACGGACGCTTGTATTGTGTGTGTGGACGTGAATCTCATTAAAGGGGCACACATAAATCTGAAGAAGAGCGCGCACGGGAGACGGATGAAGATATCTGCACAAATCTCTCGTCTTCTTTTCAAACCCATTCGTGTCTTTCATGTTGAAGTGTTTCACTCTATTACGCGGCGCTCGTTGGGGTCTACAAGAACACAATTATTAGTCAGAACATCCTTTGATTCACAGATCAAACACGCAGCGTGACGCAGTCGTCTTCAGTTTCCATCTTAGAAATGTTCACAGTCAGACATGATTAGTTTAATCCATGAATAACAGCCGTTCACTGAGATTAATCGAGTAGTGTTCAGCTGATCATGTGATCCAAACATGGCGGCGCCCATGAGGAGACCCTCTCAATGCTGCTTGTATCAGGTTAATACTGGAGTCTCGTGTGAGCGCTCATGATTGTATATAAATGTTACAATGTTACTATTCAGTTCTTAAGGATTTCTTTCTCTCCCCTTTTTCCAATGTGGAACGCCCAATTCCCAATGCGCTCCAAGTCCTCATGGTGGCGTAGTGACTCAATCCGGGTGGTGGTGGACGAATCTCAGTTGCCTCCGCGTCTGAGACCGTCAATCCGCGCATCTTATCACGTGACTTGTTGAGTGCGTTACCGTGGCGACATAGCGCATGTGGAGGCTTCACACTATTCTCCGCGGCATCCACGCACAACTCACCACACGCCCCACCGAGAGCGAGAACCACATTATAGTGACCACGAGGAGGTTACCCCATGTGACTCTACCCTCCCTAGCAACCAGGCCAATTTGGTTACCCCATGTGACTCTACCCTCCCTAGCAACCGGGACAATTTGGTTACCCCATGTGAGACTACCCTCCCTAGCAACCGGGACAATTTGGTTACCCCATGTGACTGTACCCTCCCTAGCAACCGGGCCAATTTGGTTACCCCATGTGACTCTACCCTCCCTAGCAACCAGGCCAATTTGGTTACCCCATGTGACTCTACCCTCCCTAGCAACCGGGACAATTTGGTTACCCCATGTGAGACTACCCTCCCTAGCAACCGGGCCAATTTGGTTACCCCATGTGACTCTACCCTCCCTAGCAACCGGGACAATTTGGTTACCCCATGTGACTCTACCCTCCCTAGCAACCGGGACAATTTGGTTACCCCATGTGACTCTACCCTCCCTAGCAACCGGGACAATTTGGTTACCCCATGTGACTCTACCCTCCCTAGCAACCGGGACAATTTGGTTACCCCATGTGACTCTACCCTCCCTAGCAACCGGGACAATTTGGTTACCCCATGTGACTCTACCCTCCCTAGCAACCAGGCCAATTTGGTTACCCCATGTGACACTACCCTCCCTAGCAACTGGCCCAATTTGGTTGTTAAGGAGACTTGGCTGGAGTTACTCAGCATCTCATGATCTTTCCCAAAAGCAGTAATCACCCCTCCCAGAGTATCTGCTGCTTTAGGGGGGTGTACGCTACTCCCAGAAACAGTACAGAGCAGGTGTCACAGCTGTAAATACCTGAAGAACTGAAATCTGATCATCACCCCTGGAAAATCATCCTCCTTTCTTATCGCGGCTGTTAATGGTTCCAGGGCAAGACAGAACAATAAT
>JAVLUX010000195.1:300000-305000 GCA_032164185.1 Moxostoma hubbsi | reverse complement strand
CAGGGGAAGCATATACATGGAGAAAAGCAGAGGCCCTAAAACTGATCCCTGTGGCACTCCATATTTTACTTTTGTTTGATTTGACAATTCCTCATTTACACACACAAAGTGGTAGCGGTCTGCTAAATATGACCTAAATCATGCTAATGCAACTCCACAGATGCCAACATAATTCTCCAGCCTATTCAAGAGAATGTCGTGATCTATCGTGTCGAATGCAGCAGTAAGATCTAAAAGCACTAGAAGAGAAATGCAGCCGCGATCAGATGATAAGAGTCATTTGTATGAGGTGGTGGTGGCGTAGTGGCTAGAGCACAGGGCTGCTAATCAGAAGGTCACTGGTTTGATCCCCACAGCCACCACCATTGTGTCCTTGAGTAAGACACTTAACTCCAGGTTGC
The DNA here is from genome assembly GCA_032164185.1 of Moxostoma hubbsi. Taxonomy (NCBI): domain Eukaryota; kingdom Metazoa; phylum Chordata; class Actinopteri; order Cypriniformes; family Catostomidae; genus Moxostoma; species Moxostoma hubbsi. The sequence continues at coordinate 304,599 of JAVLUX010000195.1, read as the reverse complement.
TCCGGGGGGATTGTCCCTGTAATAAGTGCTCTGTAAGTCCCTTTGGATAAAAGCATCTGCCAAATGCATAAATGTAAATGTAACTCCGATAAGTGCAGTCTCTGATTCCCAGATCTCAGTTCGTCAGGTATGTACAGCTGTGACACCTGCTCTGTGCTGTTTTTGGGAGCAGCATACACCCCCCTAAAGCAGCAGATACTCTGGGAGGGTGATTACTGTTTTTGGGAAAGGTCATGAGGCATCAGTGTGTTACTCCTGATAATCCAGAGTCGGGGGGGGGGGGGGGGAGCTTCAAGTTCTATCAAGAGATTATGGGAGACAGATTTAATCTTGGTATTGGAGGAGGGGGTGTGGGGTAGGATCCTAAAAAACATCAAGTCTGTATCTAGAGATGGAAGGGAGCGTCTGATGCAATTCAAGATTTTACTGATTGTATAGACTTGGTCTTAAAGACGTGCCCACCTGCTGGCGATGCCAAATCAATTTGACTTTGCCCCAGACTCTGTATTTTGGGTGATGGGGTGGTCATACATTTGTGTGATAAACATAAAAATTGAGTTCTGGCAAATTATTTTAATGGGCTGGAAATCTGATGGAGCGCCATCATTTGTAGAGTAGTGTGCGGAGATGGGGGAGGGTGGCAGCTTTAGTGGAGGTGGCAAGTAGAAGACTGAGGTTTGGGAACTTGTCTGTTCGGAAATGGGGTAATTATTTAGTGTTTTGGGGGGACTCTCGGGGAGAGTGAAGTTTAGGGAGGGATATTAATGGGGGTTAAATGTTAATTTGATATTTGTGTTTTTTTGAATCAATGAATATTTAATTGGATATTACAGGATTTGTTCTGAGATTACAGGAGATACCTCTTTTAAGAGCTTAGTTGGTATTGGGTCCAACACACAAGTTGTTGCTTTTGATGTTTCGATAAGTTTTGTTAGCTCTTCATGACTTACGACAGAGAAGGGTTGAAGTTGCATGTGAGGAAAATGATGAAAGTGCGATGACAGATGATTGCATAAATCTGATGATTTCAATTTAATCTGTAAAGAAATTCATGAAGTCATTACTGTTGTGCTGTGATGTAATATCTGGTTCTGTTGAGGCTTTATTCCTAACCAATTTAGCCACAGTACTGAATAAACATCGAGGATTGTTGTGGTTATTTTCTATGAGTTTACTAAAATATTCTGACCTGGCAGCTGTTAGTGCCCGTCTGTAGCTACAGACACTATCCTCCCATGCACCACGAAATACTTCAAATTCTGTATTCTTCCACATGCGCTCCATTTTCCGAGCTGCTCTCTTGAGATCACGAGTGTGATCATTGTACCGTGGTGAGGGGCTTAAAGAAATAAGCGCTAGAGAAGTGTGTTTGTCTTACTGAGTAAATGACACAAATCTGTAGAGTTCAACAGAAATATTTTTAATTCAGAGCAGTTTTGAATTCTTCATACAGCATTGAATTATTTGTAAGACTATACAGAGGGTCATCTTCACTGACTGCACACAAACAAGATAAATATACAAGTAGTGTCGTCAAATTCATGATACAATAATTAATCATAATCGGCCCGATTTACTGACTGGATGTTTGTATGACAAAGTTTAATCATGAAAATAAAAGAACATTAAAATATATGATCAAAAAATACTGTTTATTTTGTGTTTCATGATATATGAAACTGATGTCCTCATAACAAAGATGTTTTGTTTCTTTAAGAACATGAATAGAGATTTGAGGACATACTGTGACATGTAAAATATAAACATTTATTGAACAACACAATTAAAAGACAGAAACAGAATGACGAAAGTATTTAATCGAATGAATATACATGAAGCTGCAGAATCAGACGGCACTCATGTTGACCTGTGAACACAAACATCACATGATATTATTACTGCGGTCTCATCGAACGCCAAGAATGTGTCACATGCTGAGATCGAGACCCTGTTTACACCTGATATTGACCCGGTTGGCCTGGTTGCTAGGGAGGGTAGAGTCACATGTGGTAACCAAATTGGCCCTGTTGCTAGGGAGGGTAGAGTCACATGGGGTAACCAAATTGTCCCGGTTGCTAGGGAGGGTAGAGTCACATGGGGTTACCAAATTGTCCCGGTGGCTAGGGAGGGTAGAGTCACATGGGGTAACCAAATTGTCCCGGTTGCTAGGGAGGGTAGAGTCACATGGGGTAACCAAATTGGCCCGGTTGCTAGGGAAGGTAGAGTCACATGGGGTAACCAAATTGGCCCGGTTGCTAGGGAGGGTAGAGTCACATGGGGTTGCTAGGGAGGGTAGAGTCACATGGGGTAACCAAATTGTCCCGGTTGCTAGGGAGGGTAGAGTCACATGGGGTAACCAAATTGGCCTGGTTGCTAGGGAGGGTAGAGTCACATGGGGTAACCAAATTGGCCCGGTTGCTAGGGAGGGTAGAGTCACATGGGGTAACCAAATTGTCCCGGTTGCTAGGGAAGGTAGAGTCACATGGGGTAACCAAATTGGCCCGGTTGCTAGGGAGGGTAGAGTCACATGGGGTTGCTAGGGAGGGTAGAGTCACATGGGGTAACCAAATTGGCCCGGTTGCTAGGGAGGGTAGAGTCACATGGGGTAACCAAATTGTCCCGGTTGCTAGGGAGGGTAGAGTCACATGGGGTAACCAAATTGTCCCAGTTGCTAGGGAGGGTAGAGTCACATGGGGTAACCTCCTCGTGGTCACTATAATGTGGTTCTCGCTCTCGGTGGGGCGTGTGGTGAGTTGTGCGTGGATGCCGCGGAGAAAAGCGTGAAGCCTCCACATGCGCCATGTCTCCACAGTAACGCGCTCAACAAGCACGTGATAGGATTGACGGTCTCAGACGTGGAGGCAACTGAGATTCGTCCTCCAGCACCCGGATTGAGTCACTACGCCATCACGAGGACTTAAAGCGCATTGGGAATTGGGTGTTCCACATTGGACAGAAAACAAAACAGCAGCAGCATGTGATCATACGATGATTTCTGACCGGTGAGGGCTTTAATATTTAGCATGAGGGCATTTTTGGCAATTTGGCCTTCAGATATAAATAAAGCAAGTAATGAAACTCACTTGGGTTTCGTCTCGGCGTCGGTGACCTGGCGGATGTAAACGGCGTCGGCAGGGTGTGAAATGTCGCCCTGTTCCTGCATGTATGACGAGGCGATGGCGAGCAGAGATCCGTCCACACTGAACGCCAAAGACGCGATGCTGGTCGGGTAACGATGGAACTGACACAAACGCTTCTTGTTGAACGGATCCCAGATGTTCACGAAGCCGTCGGAGCCACCTGGACAAACACACGTTGTTCATGGTAAAATGTCCGTTGGCAGACATGACGGACGCCAGAGACACAGACAGCAAACTTGCTCAATACCAGAATTGACGACGGAGCAGAAGGTATTTACGCACCTGTGGCGAATGTGTTGTGGATGCTGTGGAAGGAGATGGCGTTGACGGGATACACCTGCTCGATGCCGTTCTCCTTCAGTCGGTGGCATTTGAAGGCGTATTTCTTCTTCTGCACCTCCAGACTCGGATCCAGATACTCCACCGCGACTCTGCCCTCAATAGAGCTCAACACGTAACCCTGAAATCAACCAATCACAGCATGACAAGCGGTTCAGCTAAAATACATATTTAAAGAGGTCACTGCACTATAAAAACATACTGGAAGTTTCAGAACTGAAATCTCCTTCCTGCATTTATTTACACCAAACTCCAGAAACGTGATGTCACAAGGACCAAATGCATCTCCATATTTTTCCATCAGAGAGTGTGTGCGAGAGCGTGTGTGTGTGTGTGTGCGAGAGCGTGTGTGTGTGTGTGTGCGAGAGCGCGTGTGTGTGTGTGTGTGCGAGAGCGCGTGTGTGTGTGCGTGTGCGAGAGCGTGTGTGTGTGTGCGAGAGCGTGTGTGTGTGTGCGTGCGAGAGCGCGTGTGTGTGTGTGTGTGCGAGAGCGCGTGTGTGTGCGTGTGCGAGCGCGTGTGTGTGCGTGTGCGAGAGCGTGTGTGTGTGCGTGTGCGAGAGCGCGTGTGTGCGTGTGCGAGTGTGTGTGCGAGCGAGCGTGTGTGTGTGCGAGCGTGTGTGTGTGTGTGCGAGAGAGCGTGTGTGTGTGTGCGAGAGAGCGTGTGTGTGTGCGAGAGCGTGTGTGTGTGTGTGCGAGAGTGTGTGTGAGTGCGCGTGTGTGTGTGCGAGAGCGTGTGTGTGTGCGAGAGTGTGTGTGTGCGAGAGCGTGTGTGTGCGAGAGCGTGTGTGTGTGCGAGAGCGTGTGTGTGCGAGAGCGTGTGTGTGCGAGAGCGTGTGTGAGTGCGCGCGTGTGTGTGTGCGCGCGAGAGAGTCAAGTCAAGTCAATTTTATTTGTATAGCACCTTTCACAACACACATCGTTTCAAAGCAGCTTTACAGAAGTTCAGCATTAACAGACGATAAAAATGTAATGTCTATAAAGTCGATAAATCATCATCCTTGTGCAGGGCTCCAAACTGCGACTAAAAATGGTCGCATTTGTGACCAAATAAATTTATTTGTGAGTGTAATTTCTGTCAAGGTCGCCATTGGCGACAGTAAAAGTTTACTCCCTTTGATTT
>JAVLUX010000195.1:287500-295000 GCA_032164185.1 Moxostoma hubbsi | reverse complement strand
TGAGCCTGATTGTTTATGTATTTACAATAATAATAATAATAATAATAATAATAAGTTATTATTCTAACCCTAACCCATCAGTGGAGGGTGTAAACATGACAGGAAGTCATTATTGGGCACGATGTCCAGTGACGTCACTGGCTGTAGTGAAATTGCTGTCGCACAATATCATACGAATTAGCCAAATGTAGAAAAGTCGTGCGAATCTTTACGATTTCGCAGTGAGTGTGGAACGCCCCTGCTTTTTAGGCAACTCAAGGGGGATGTGCATCATATTTTCAGCTGGTTTTACTGCTGTGGCTGATCAGTGAATATATATATATATATATATATATATATATATATATATATATATATATATATATATATATATATATATATATACTGCAAAATTGCCATTGTCATACAGTATTTCATTACCCGAATTCAGTTGAATTTTATTTATAAAGCAGTTTTAAACCTTCAGCTTATATACACATAACAATCTAGCTTTCAAGACAAATGAAATAAAACATAGAAATGTACATAAAATACTGAAGATCTGTTTAGCTCTCAGTTATGATGATGTAAAGAGAACAAGTGCGTCTTTGAATATATGTTTACAGGACCTGATGGAGAACATGGTCCTCTTTAATCGTGAAGCGTTTGATTGACAGAAATATGATTCCGAATAGAGATGCGGGATTATATGATGAAATGCAACATACATCATTTAAACATGCTCAAATATCACATTTATCAAATAATATTCATCAGATTTCTGTCTTAAACGTTCCTGATTTTTTATTTCTATCATCTAAATGATGTAATTCAAATGTTTAGTGTCTGATATAATTAAAGCTCATTTGCACAACTCTTCCTCACGATGTAATTTCAGAGGAATATTCAGAAAGGATTCATTAATTCTCGAATCAATTATTATAAAAACATGAACCTGATACATTATCATAAACAGTTCATTTAATTAGATATTATTTCATATAAAGATGCACAATTCTCTTTTTACACTGTAAATTATATTCATTAATATTAAAATAAGATGTTTCAGCTCGAACATGCTGTAAAATAATCTCAAATTGAGCTACAATGAACAAACAAATAAATAATCGAGCGTGTTAATTATATTAATTAATTATATGTCTTACTTTAATGTTGCTTCAGTGTCAGAAACTCTATTTTACTGCTCAGCTGCCGTTTATGGAATTATTTTGAATTAAATTCCATATATTAAAGGAAGAAGAGTTCTATAATCTATCACATGTTTGGCTGAAGTCAATTGACATGAAAACAAAAACAGCGTAAAATTAAATATAATGATTTTATTTCTGATTATTTTGGCCATTTGTGATATAAAAATATAAGCCGATAATGTTTTATAATGTAGATCTGAATCGAAATCTCGTGCAGGAGGATCAATTTGATTAAAAACTCAGTTTTAAACGTCATGTTGTATTTGGCGGGAATATTCGCGGGAAACCGTTATTTCACCTCAGCAGCATCTCAGATCACATAAACATCAGAATTATAGATTATATATAAATGATCGTCTAAAATAAATATATTAGATTCACGTTCATGATAATTATATTGATATAATCCGCTTTTCATAAAACACCACAATATAAACATGATCTGTATTATTTTTTTATTGTTCTTTCATTGTAAACGGTCATAAGATGAAGACAACAGAACAATAAAGACAAATATAAATAAGCAAATAATTGAGATTAATTGTTTTTATACTGTCTGATTATTCAGCAACACCTTCAGTATAATGAACATTTTTATTATCATATATACATTAAATAGTTTGAAGAAAAACATCAATTTTACAAGCATTAATATGGTTCATAATTTCAGACAAACACAGAAGAAAACTAACAATTAATGTCAAATTTCTGGAATGTAAAGAGAACTGCACATACTCTGTTTACTTTATAGAGTATTAATTTAATTCTCCAGCTTTCGTTTATTTCGTTGACAAGAGATAAAATCACAGAGAGAATTATTTCCCTTGTGTCCGTTTAGACAAATTTGGCGGGAAACTTCCCTTTAACTGTCAGGTTTAAATAATAATAACAATATTAATAATAAACACAACAGTTGCTACGTGACAAAGCGCAAAACAATTCTTCAGTAAACAAGATGTAATAAGTTTAATAGCTTAACTTTCTCTTTTACAGACATTAATCAGGTGCCATCTGCTCGTGCACGAGAGATGACCTTCTGGAGGTTCATGTGATCAAGCACATGTGTAAACACTACGCCACAGCACCCAGAGCTCCAGGATCGAGTCCTCGCATCATCACACGGGTCTGATCAGAGGATGCGGGTAGTAAAGCGCGTGCGTGAGTGTCAGACCCGCAGCGCGCGCGCCCTCCGCGTGCTCGTGGTACAGGATGGGCACGCGCACGATCCTCTGCGCGTGACTGAGGTTCGCGGCTTCCAGTTCGGCCGACAGCTGTCGCTTCCATTTATTCCGCCGGTTCTGGAACCAGATTTTCACCTGAGTCTCCGTGAGGTGGAGCGACGCGGCGAGTCCGGCCCGTTCGGAGCTGCTCAGGTACCGCTTCATGTCGAACATGGACTCGAGCTGAAACACCTGAGACCGGGAGAACACGGTTCGGGTCTTTTTCTTCCGGCAAAGTTTCTTATCAGAGAGTTCTTCTCTTTTCTGCTCGTCTGAATCGCTTTCCTCCAAAACAACCTCTTCTTCCTCCTCTTCCTCCTCCTCGTCTTTGTGATCGGGATCATCCGGTTCTGATTTCAGTGAGTCTCGGGTCCGATCTGCGGATCAAGAGAGACATGAGATGCTGATCACATAATTACAGAAAACTTTATATCTGCAATCAGATGCTCTAATAGCACGAGTTAATAATAATACACAGAAACGGTTTGTCACCGGGTGTGCGCGGGGGTCCGGTCGGGCAGCACCAGGATCCGAACCGGAGAAAACTCAGATCAGAAAGATTCATGTGAGCGGTCCGGACGGGCTTCGGTTTGTCCGGTTTGTTCAGCAGGTTCTTGATAGAAAACGGAGAATCTTTCAGTTCCATCGGTAAAACAATCATCAATATATCACCGTTAATGAAAGTTATTCCAGAACATACGATAATAACAGCAGCAGAAACTCATCGATCATCCGACAGTAATAAACTACTGCGAGTCCGGCAGAGAGATGAGAGTAAATGAGGAAAAGCAACATGTCACGAGAGCTAAGAGAGAGAGAGAGAGAGAGAGAGAGAGAGAGAGAGAGAGAGAGAGAGAGAGAGAGAGAGAGAGAGAGAGAGAGAGAGAGAGAGCGAGAGAGGGAGCGAGAGAGTGCGTTAGAGGGATGGAGAGAGAGAGAGAGACATAGAGGGAGAGAGAGAGAGAGAGAGAGGGGGAGAGAGAGAGACATAGGGAGAGAGAGAGAGGGAGCCAGAGAGTGCGTTAGAGGGATGGAGAGAGAGAGAGAGACATAGAGGGAGAGAGAGAGAGAGGGAGCGAGAGAGAGAGAGAGACAGAGAGAGAGAGACAGAGAGAGAGAGAGACAGAGAGAGAGAGAGACATAGAGAGAGAGGGAGCGAGAGAGTGCGTTAGAGGGATGGAGAGAGAGAGAGAGACATAGAGGGAGAGAGAGAGAGAGGGCGCGAGAGAGAGAGAGACAGAGAGAGAGAGAGTGCGTTAGAGGGATGGAGAGAGAGAGAGACAGAGAGAGAGAGAGACAGAGAGAGAGAGAGTGCGTTAGAGGGATGGAGAGAGAGAGAGGAGGAGTGTCAGGAGTGGGTCTGTACAGTCAGTCTGGACTAAACCAGATTCATGGTGTTCCAGAAGAAGACCAGAGGAGACTGATCCCAGTTCAGCTGCAGAGGAGGGGTCCTGCAGCAGCTGTTATTTAGGTGTTGAGATCGGGGCATCTGGGGGTTTCGGTCGGACTGGTGAAGCATTGGGTGAAAAGACTCGGAGGTTATGCAATTAAATATGATTCGGCCGTATGAAATGACCAATTAAAACATGGATTAAATTGTACAACTCCATCATTAAAGAAATTCTATTATACAGATGTGAAATTTGGGGACCGGAATTAAATGTTTAAAATTGTGATAAAACGGCAGTAGAATAAATTCAGTCGGAATACGCAAAGAATATTTTGGGGGAACAGAGAGGCACGTCCAATACCGGCTGCAGGACTGAATTAGGCTTTTATCCCCAATTCAGTTTGTTAATGTAATCTAGTGTAGATGATGATGATGATGATGATGATGATGATGTACAGATCTACAGCAAACAGAAACACTGATCACTGCTTATTCTCATTATACATTCAGAGGACGACACACAGCTGCTGAATATGTGTCTGTCATTACACATTATTATTCACTATATTTTTTATTATATTGAAGCATTCTCAGTATTTAAATGTTTACATGTTCTTTACTACTAATTATTATCTTATTTAAATCAGTTTGTATTTACATAAACATTAAATATTTGGCAATACTTTACTCCAATTATCATGCCAATACAGCTGATCTGATCTGAACTGAACTGAACTGAACTGATCTGAACTGATCTGAACTGAACTGATCTGAACTGAACTGAACTGATCTGAACTGATCTGATCTGATCTGATCTGAACTGATCTGAACTGATCTGATCTGAACTGAACTGATCTGATCTGAACTGATCTGAACTGAACTGATCTGAACTGAACTGAACTGATCTGAACTGATCTGATCTGATCTGATCTGAACTGATCTGAACTGATCTGAACTGAACTGATCTGAACTGATCTGAACTGATCTGATCTGAACTGATCTGAACTGATCTGATCTGAACTGATCTGAACTGATCTGAACTGATCTGAACTGATCTGAACTGATCTGATCTGAACTGATCTGAACTGATCTGATCTGAACTGATCTGATCTGAACTGATCTGAACTGATCTGATCTGAACTGATCTGAACTGATCTGAACTGATCTGAACTGATCTGAACTGATCTGATCTGAACTGATCTGATCTGAACTGATCTGAACTGAACTGATCTGAACTGAACTGAACTGATCTGAACTGATCTGATCTGATCTGATCTGAACTGATCTGAACTGATCTGAACTGAACTGATCTGAACTGATCTGAACTGATCTGATCTGAACTGATCTGAACTGATCTGATCTGAACTGATCTGAACTGATCTGAACTGAACTGAATTGAACTGATCTGAACTGAACTGAACTGAACTGATCTGAACTGAACTGATCTGAACTGATCTGAACTGATCTGAACTGAACTGATCTGAACTGATCTGAACTGATCTGATCTGAACTGATCTGATCTGAACTGAACTGAACTGAACTGATCTGAACTGATCTGATCTGAACTGAACTGATCTGAACTGATCTGAACTGATCTGAACTGAACTGATCTGATCTGATCTGAACTGATCTGATCTGAACTGAACTGATCTGTACTGATCTGAACTGAACTGATCTGAACTGATCTGAACTGATCTGATCTGAACTGAACTGATCTGATCTGATCTGAACTGAACTGATCTGAACTGATCTGATCTGATCTGAACTGAACTGATCTGAACTGATCTGATCTGAACTGATCTGAACTGAACTGATCTGAACTGATCTGATCTGAACTGATCTGATCTGATCTGAACTGATCTGAACTGATCTGAACTGAACTGATCTGAACTGAACTGATCTGATCTGAACTGATCTGAACTGATCTGAACTGAACTGATCTGATCTGAACTGATCTGAACTGATCTGAACTGATCTGAACTGAACTGATCTGAACTGATCTGATCTGAACTGAACTGAACTGATCTGAACTGATCTGAACTGAACTGAACTGAACTGATCTAATCTGAACTGAACTGAATTGAACTGATCTGAACTGAACTGAACTGAACTGATCTGAACTGAACTGATCTGAACTGAACTGATCTGAACTGAACTGAACTGAATTGAACTGATCTGAACTGAACTGATCTGAACTGAACTGAACTGAATTGAACTGATCTGAATTGAACTGATCTGAACTGAACTGATCTGAACTGATCTGAACTGAACTGATCTGATCTGATCTGAACTGAACTGAACTGAATTGAACTGATCTGAACTGAACTGATCTGAACTGATCTGAACTGAACTGATCTGAACTGATCTGATCTGAACTGAACTGAACTGATCTGAACTGATCTGAACTGAACTGAACTGAACTGATCTGATCTGATCTGAACTGAACTGATCTGATCTGATCTGATCTGAACTGATCTGATCTGAACTGATCTGAACTGAACTGAACTGATCTGATCTGAACTGATCTGATCTGAACTGAACTGAACTGATCTGAACTGAACTGAACTGAACTGATCTGAACTGATCTGAACTGAACTGAACTGAACTAATCTGATCTGATCTGAACTGAACTGATCTGATCTGAACTGAACTGAACTGAACTGAATTGAACTGATCTGAACTGAACTGATCTGATCTGAACTGATCTGATCTGAACTGATCTGAACTGAACTGATCTGAACTGAACTGAATTGAACTGAACTGAATTGAACTGATCTGATCTGAATTGAACTGATCTGAACTGAACTGATCTGAACTGAACTGAACTGAACTGAATTGAACTGATCTGAACTGAATTGAACTGATCTGAACTGAACTGAATTGAACTGAATTGAACTGAACTGAACTGAATTGAACTGATCTGAAGTGAATTGAACTGAACTAAATTGAACTGATCTGAACTGAACTGAACTGAATTGAACTGAACTGAATTGAACTGATCTGAACTGAACTGAATTGAACTGAACTGAACTGAATTGAACTGATCTGAAGTGAATTGAACTGAACTGAATTGAACTGATCTGAACTGAACTGAATTGAACTGATCTGAAGTGAACTGAATTGAACTGATCTGAAGTGAATTGAACTGAACTGAATTGAACTGATCTGAACTGAACTGAATTGAATTGAACTGAATTGAACTGAATTGATCTGAACTGAACTGAACTGAATTGAACTGAACTGAACTGAATTGAACTGATCTGAAGTGAACTGATCTGATCTGAACTGAATTGAACTGATCTGATCTGAACTGAATTGAACTGATCTGAATTGAACTGATCTGAACTGAACTGAATTGAATTGAACTGAACGGAATTGAACTGATCTGAACCGAATTGAACTGAACTGATCTGAACCGAATTGAACTGATCTGAACCGAATTGAACTGAACTGAACTGAATTGAACTGATCTGAACTGAATTGAACTGATCTGAACCGAATTGAACTGAACTGAATTGAACTGATCTGAACTGAATTGAACTGATCTGAACCGAATTGAACTGATCTGAACCGAATTGAACTGATCTGAACTGAATTGAACTGATCTGAACCGAATTGAACTGAACTGAATTGAACTTATCTGAACTGAATTGAACTGATCTGAATTGAATTGAACTGATCTGAACTGAATTGAACTGAT
>JAVLUX010000195.1:270000-282500 GCA_032164185.1 Moxostoma hubbsi | reverse complement strand
CGCACACTCACACACACACACACTCTCACACACACACACACACACACACTCACACACACACAGACACACACACGTGCACACTCACACACACACACACACACTCTTACACACTCGCACTCACACACACACACTCGCGCGCACACACTCACACACACACACACACACACACACACACACACACACACACACACACACACACACACACACACAGCAGCTTTACCTGGAAGTCAAAGATTCGTTTGCCGAACTGAATCCTCTGTCTGGTGTACGGAACTGTGTGATCGAAACAGCCTTGAGCCAAACCGAGCATCTGAAATCATATGAACACATTAGATGAAACACACGGAACATACATGAACATGTGATGCAGAACACACCTGTGCAGCGATACCGATCCGGCCCTCGTTCAGCATCCCGATGGCGTATTTATAACCGTGACCGATTTCCCCCAGAATGTTCTTCTTATGGACCTGCATCACATCACAAGTCAGTGTTACACGTGTCACCGGATCCGGAAGTATTTTTCCCATTTATTTCTTCCACAGACTTTTCCTAAAATCCTTCATAAAAGCGTCACAAACTTTGATTTGAAGCAAAAAAGTGTTTAAAATTAGACAAAATGACAAAGATACAAGACTGTGTACTGAATGTCTTTAATGAAGGAATGAACTACAATCCCCATGATGCATTGCGAATGACATATCGAATTAAAATCAATGGACAAATATAAAACTATTTATTTGAAGTATGGAAACATTGATTGTAATTTTATTGCAAAATATGCACATAGCGAGAGTGATTCAATTGCATCATGGGAGTGGGTGGAGCTTTTAGCGGTGTTTCTCTGATTGGTGGATCTCTCTTCAGGATCATGGGTACTGTAGTTCACCAGCAATTCCACCACAGGAGGTTACCCCACGTGACTCTACCCTCCCTAGCAACCGGCCCAATTTGGTTACCCCACGTGACTCTACCCTCCCTAGCAACCGGCCCAATTTGGTTACCCCACGTGACTCTACCCTCCCTAGCAACCGGCCCAATTTGGTTACCCCACGTGACTCTACCCTCCCTAGCAACCGGCCCAATTTGGTTACCCCACGTGACTCTACCCTCCCTAGCAACCGGCCCAATTTGGTTAACCCATGTGACTCTACCCTCCCTAGCAACCGGCCCAATTTGGTTACCCCATGTGACTCTACCCTCCCTAGCAACCGGCCCAATTCGGTTACCCCATGTGACTCTACCCTCCCTAGCAACCGGCCCAATTTGGTTACCCCACGTGACTCTACCCTCCCTAGCAACGGGCCCAATTTGGTTACCCCACGTGACTCTACCCTCCCTAGCAACTGGCCCAATTTGGTTACCCCATGTGACTCTACCCTCCCTAGCAACCGGCCCAATTTGGTTACCCCATGTGACTCTACCCTCCCTAGCAACCGGCCCAATTTGGTTACCCCATGTGACTCTACCCTCCCTAGCAACCGGCCCAATTCGGTTACCCCATGTGACTCTACCCTCCCTAGCAACCGGCCCAATTCGGTTACCCCATGTGACTCTACCCTCCCTAGCAACCGGCCCAATTTGGTTACCCCACGTGACTCTACCCTCCCTAGCAACCGGCCCAATTTGGTTACCCCACGTGACTCTACCCTCCCTAGCAACCGGCCCAATTTGGTTACCCCATGTGACTCTACCCTCCCTAGCAACCGGCCCAATTTGGTTACCCCAGGTGACTCTACCCTCCCTAGCAACCGGCCCAATTCGGTTACCCCATGTGACTCTACCCTCCCTAGCAACCGGCCCAATTCGGTTACCCCATGTGACTCTACCCTCCCTAGCAACCGGCCCAATTTGGTTACCCCATGTGACTCTACCCTCCCTAGCAACCGGCCCAATTTGGTTACCCCATGTGACTCTACCCTCCCTAGCAACCGGCCCAATTTGGTTACCCCATGTGACTCTACCCTCCCTAGCAACCGGCCCAATTTGGTTACCCCATGTGACTCTACCCTCCCTAGCAACCGGCCCAATTTGGTTACCCCATGTGACACTACCCTCCCTAGCAACCAGGCCAATTTGGTTACCCCATGTGACTCTACCCTCCCTAGCAACCGGGCCAATTTGGTTACCCCATGTGACTCTACCCTCCCTAACAACCGGGCCAATTTGGTTACCCCATGTGACTCTACCCTCCCTAGCAACCGGGCCAATTTGGTTACCCCATGTGACTCTACCCTCCCTAGCAACCGGCCCAATTTGGTTGCTAAGGAGACCTGTCTGGAGTCACTCAGCACACCCTGGATTCAAACTCATGTCTCCAGGTGTGATAGTCAGCGCCAATACTCGCTGAGATACTCAGATCCGCGGTATGTCTGTCTTTAAACGTTTATAAAAGATCTTTAATAATGGAGAAATGGGATTTTACTTCCAGACTGTTGCGCTCTTCAATCATCATCACAGCTGCAGGTTTGTACCTTCACGTTGTCAAAGGTCAAAGGGCACGTGGATGACGCTCGCAGACCCAGTTTATTTTCCTTCTTCCCGATATGAAGCCCATCGGCGTCTCTGTCCACGAGGAAGCAGCTGATGCCCCTGTACCCCTGTGAGAAAGAAACACACATGACACCAGAAACATGCGTGTCCTGCGGGCATCCACAGGAAGTTCAGATCGGACTCTGTCAATGAAATACTGCGTCGGTCTTGCGTCCGTCCGTTTCTGAGTATTAACAGCATCTTTACAGTGAATTATGTTGAAGAGTGTGTACTAACAGCGGCGGGATCTGCGTTTGCCATGACCAGAAACACTCCGGCGTGTTCTGCGTTACTGATCCACATCTTGGCGCCGTTGATGATGTAATAATCGTTGTGTTTCTCCGCTTTGGTCTTCAGAGAGAACGCGTCGCTGCCCGCCTCTGCCTCTGACAAACAGAAACTGCCGATCTGTCAGAAACACAAACATCATCATCATCATCACAAACATCATCTGGAGCTCAAACACGCTGAGGTCAGGCGCGCCAGTCACCATATCGCTGGCGAGGCGGGTGAGGTATCGCTCTTTCTGCTCGTCGGTGCCCAGCTTCATCAGTAGGGTGTTGATCAGGGTGTTCTGAATGTCACACAGAACGGACACAGACGGGTCCACCTTCGCCAGCTCCTCGATCACCAGGATGGAAGAGAAGAACGTGGAACCGGTTCCTCCGTATTCTGCTCCGATCTCGATGCCCATCAACTGCACAGACGGACACAACGGTCATTTATCCGTGCCAGACAGCGGCGTGTGTTCAGTGTTGAGATACTCACGCCCTGCTCAAACAGACATCGGATCACTTCAGTGTCCATCGCCGAGTCCTCGTCCATCTTTGACACAAACGGAGCGATGCGTTCCCGAGCGAACTTCTTCACTAGTCAAGAGAATAGGACGCGGTTACTGCCGCTGAAGATCAGCACGACACGTGAATGAACGTTTATTTCCTCACCTGCGTCTCTCATCATGAGCTCTTCCTCGGAGTAACTCTGCAGCGGAGGAAACGCCGCCGCTGTGACTGCGTCCTGATGAGCCGCTGCACGCGAGCACAAGAGTCTCACGACAGCACGTGAGCGAGACACCTGCACACGACATCACAAACACATTCATCTGTCAATCACAAACACATTCATCTGTCAATCACAAACACATTCATCTGTCAATCACAAACCGTTTGCACATTTCATCACGTGCAGGTTATGATGTCGAGATACCAACATCTGAATTATGACTCTTTTTAATATCTGTAACTTGCTTTTCTCTAATTTATTCAGATTCAAAATCCATTTCCAAATATCTGAAATACAAATCAAACATGTTGAAATTCATTTAAAGTTATCAAACAGGTTCATTATTGATATAAAACATGATGATTTGCGTATCTAATTAATAATTCAGTACATTATGACAAACATTAGAATGCGTTTGAAATGTTTCTGTTATTACTAGTAATAAAATGCATCGCTATAGTAATAAATTATATTATAATAAACTATAGTATTAAATTAATTGAAAGTATGTTTTGAACAGAAGTGAAATTCTAGTGAAAGTGCAGTTACAGATATCAAGAATGTGTATTTACGAGTAATTACGTCATTGTTGTTAAACAGCGTTTTAACTAGTGCAACATAATTTCACTTTAAATAGAAGTAATTCCATTGCTGGTATGAGAAGTCAATAAACGGTCTGTTGGTCAGTATTGTGTAATGAAAACAGCTGGTTATTAATGATGATTAATAATATTTCTTGTGAACGACATATGAACTCTTTTTCAGGTATATTACGTAGTTTGTTATGAAATGCCCAGTTTGCATAACTACCGTCATTAATGTATAACATTTAGAGCATGTGACATATATCCGCGCTGAATATATGTCGTTTGTGTAGTTTATAAAAATTAAACATTTGTTGTATTTATTTCTCTGACCTGTCGCAACATTCTGAGCACGGGCGCCGCCATTCCGGCTCTGCGTCACCATGAAAAGTGTCCGGATGAAACAAACTCCCGCAATGACACCAAACTTTTTTTTAATGGTGATGGTCTGCAATGATATCAATAATTATAAATATTTTATGATACGTTTTCTGGCCTCCAACTTACTATTTCTATAAAATGGAACCAAATTAAGAGTTGTAATACTTCACATGACTTGTGTTATAACACATTGGATACTTCATATGACATTTGTTATAACACATTGGGTACTTCATATGACTTGTGTTATAACACATGGGATACTTCATATGACATGTGTTATAACACATTGGATACTTCATATGACTTGTGTTATAACACATGGGATACTTCATATGACTTGTGTTATAAGACATGGGATACTTCATATGACTTGTGTTTTAACACATGGGATACTTCATATGACTTGTGTTATAACACATGGGATACTTCATATGACATGTGTTATAACACATGGGATACTTCATATGACATGTGTAATAAGACATGGGATACTTCATATGACTTGTGTTATAAGACATGGGATACTTCACATGACTTGTGTTATAACACATGGGATACTTCACATGACTTGTGTTATAACACATGGGATACTTCATATGACGTGTTATAAGACATGGGATACTTCATATGACTTGTGTTATAACACATGGGATACTTCATATGACTTGTGTTATAAGACATGGGATACTTCACATGACTTGTGTTATAAGACATGGGATACTTCACATGACTTGTGTTATAACACATGGGATACTTCATATGACTTGTGTTATAAGACATGGGATACTTCACATGACACGTGTTATAACACATGGGATACTTCATATAACTTGTGTTATAAGACATGGGATACTTCATATGACTTGTGTTATAACACATGGGATACTTCATATGACATGTGTTATAACACATGGGATACTTCATATGACTTGTGTTATAAGACATGGGATACTTCACATGACTTGTGTTATAAGACATGGGATACTTCACATGACTTGTGTTATAACACATGGGATACTTCATATGACTTGTGTTATAAGACATGGGATACTTCACATGACACGTGTTATAACACATGGGATACTTCATATAACTTGTGTTATAAGACATGGGATACTTCATATGACTTGTGTTATAAGACATGGGATACTTCACATGACATGTGTTATAACACATGGGATACTTCACATGACATGTGTTATAACACATGGGATACTTCATATGACATGTGTTATAACACATGGGATACTTCATATGACTTGTGTTATAACACATGGGATACTTCATATGACTTGTGTTATAACACATGGGATACTTCATATGACGTGTTATAACACATGGGATACTTCACATGACATGTGTTATAAGACATAAGATACTTCACATGACGTGTTATAACACATGGGATCACTGGGAGTCTAAATACAATTATTATTTAATTACTTATTTGTATACACACTTTATAATAATTTTTAATCAAACTACACAATGATGACTCTAAGACATTATAGTTATTGCAGTTTCATTTTCTGTAAAGCTTCTTTAAGTGTTGTAAAAACCGCTCAACAAATAAAAATGACTTGAATTATGTTATGTATATTGTGATATACATAAGAAAAAAAAAAAAAATTGTGTTTGAAATGCAGAATTATTGTACACATTTATGTATTTTAAAATGTATTCATCCATAACCGTTACGTTCCGGCCTCATGAGAGGAAATTTGATTACATCTGATATTGAATGCGTGTGTTTTTGTGGTTTTTAGAGAACATATAATCAGTAAACACCAAAGTCCTTTTAGTAAGTCGGTCCACTCTGCGGGCAGCCGCATATAAGTGTAGCTTCTGTGGACTTGAATGGGGGAACACCGAAATCTCCAGAACAGTTGTTCAAGATTACGATCAAAAAACACATTTCAAATCAGTCCGACGACAATGCAATCATAAATTGTGCTTCTTTACCTCACGATAAAAAAACCCAAAACTTAAACGTCCCAGATTGTATAGATAATGAGCATAAACCGGGCCAATTTGGTTACCCCATGTGACTCTACCCTCCCTAGCAACTGGGCCAATTTGTTTACCCCATGTGACTCTTCCCTCCCTAGCAACCGGCCAATTTGGTTAACCCATGTGACCCTAGCAACTGGGCCAATTTGGTTACCCCGTGTGACTACCCTCCCTAGCAACCGGCCAATTTGGTTAACCCATGTGACTCTACCCTCCCTAGCAACTGGGCCAATTTGGTTAACCCATGTGACTCTACCCTCGCTAGCAACCGGCCAATTTGGTTAACCCATGTGACTCTACCCTCCCTAGCAACTGGGCCAATTTGGTTAACCCATGTGACTCTACCCTCCCTAGCAACCGGCCAATTTGGTTAACCCATGTGACTCTACCCTCCCTAGCAACCGGCCAATTTGGTTACCCCATGTGACTCTACCCTCCCTAGCAACTGGCCAATTTGGTTAACCCATGTGACTCTACCCTCCCTAGCAACCGGGTCAATTTGGTTACCCCATGTGACTCTACCCTCCCTAGCAACCGGCCCAATTTGGTTACCCCATGTGACTCTACCCTCCCTAGCAACTGGGCCAATTTGGTTACCCCATGTGACTCTACCCTCCCTAGCAACCGGCCAATTTGTTTACCCCATGTGACTCTACCCTCCCTAGCAACCGGGCCAATTTGGTTACCCCATGTGACTCAACCCTCCCTAGCAACCGGGCCAATTTGGTTACCCCATGTGACTCTACCCTCCCTAGCAACCGGGCCAATTTGGTTACCACATGTGACTCTACCCTCCCTAGCAACCGGGCCAATTTGGTTACCCCATGTGACTCTACCCTCCCTAGCAACTGGGCCAATTTGGTTACCCCATGTGACTCTACCCTCCCTAGCAACCGGCCAATTTGGTTAACCCATGTGACTCTACCCTCCCTAGCAACCGGCCAATTTGGTTATCCCATGTGACTCTACCCTCCCTAGCAACCGGCCAATTTGGTTACCCCGTGTGACTCTACCCTCCCTAGCAACCGGGCCAATTTGGTTACCCCGTGTGTCTCTACCCTCCCTAGCAATCGGGCCAATTTGGTTACCCCATGTGACTCTACCCTCCCTAGCAACCGGGCCAATTTGGTTACCCCATGTGACTCTACCCTCCCTAGCAACTGGGCCAATTTGGTTACCCCATGTGACTCTACCCTCCCTAGCAACTGGGCCAATTTGGTTACCCCATGTGACTCTAACCTCCCTAGCAACCGGGCCAATTTGGTTACCCCATGTGACTCTACCCTCCCTAGCAACTGGGCCAATTTGGTTACCCCATGTGACTCTACCCTCCCTAGCAACCGGGCCAATTTGGTTACCCCATGTGACTCTACCCTCCCTAGCAACCGGGCCAATTTGGTTACACCATGTGACTCTACCCTCCCTAGCAACCGGGCCAATTTGAGAGTCGGGCTGCTGCAGGGTGTGCAGATGTCTTCAGTTGTCTCAGTGTGTGTGTGACGCAGGAATCTCTCCAGACACATCACGACTGTCTTTCTCTGCTGCTTCCATTCACTCTGAGAGAAACACAATAAGTACAGTATATCCCTACAGTATTTGAGTATGAATACTACAGCGAGGACATGTCTGTTCTGATGTTGCTTTGCGTTCCCTCGTTTCATCCTTACGAAAATTACCCACAGTTTTACTATATTTGCACCTTAACAGCCGTGGTAAACCCGTGGCAATAATACAGGAAAACCAAAACTTGTCATTAAATTATATTCATTCATATGATTATTTCACGGCTAGCTTTACTATAGTAACATCATGGTTAATTTTTGGAAGGTTACATGTGGTTTTTAAAATAGTTATTACAACAACAAAAATAGTTACATAGTTACTGCAGCTTTAATATAGTGAAACATATTTCTTGGGTGGAAACTATGGTTTTAAAAAGCATATTTGTGTCATAAATGAACCATAGTGTTACTATAGTAAACTAGTATTTTCTGTCATAAATTTACTGTAGACACTTTTGACACATATTATGAGAGAATACAAAATTATTTCAGGAAAATAAATTCCGTCCGTGTCCACTGAGAGGCTCCAGAATACAACAAATACAAGTGACCTGAAGCATAAACACGTGACCTGAAACATAACACGTGACCTGTAGTATAAACACAGATAGTGAAGCCGCGCGTGTTTGGCAGTTGTGTCGCGCGTCATGAGCGTTGCGTTTCACAGGCAGAAACAGTTCAAAGTTTAAAACGGGAAACATCCAGAATGAGAGAGACAAACAGCGCTGATGCGGGCAGCTCCTTGGTGTTTAACTGGCGTCACGTGGTTCTGAACGCGTATTTACAGAATTTCTGCGCAAATTTGACGCAGTCTGCAGGTCACGAACACACACAACACGCTACGCCCCGCCCTCTCGCATTCTCCGAACGCTCATTGGTTAACTGGGACATAACGTCAGGAAAACAGGAAGAATGTTGTGTACTCTTGTGCATGTGTGTGTTTGCTCCGCTTAAACTTCAAATTTTAAAAGCGCGAATTTATGGTTAATAATCCAATAAAGTAGCGACTCCAGAAAAACAAAGTAACTATATTACTAAACCTTAAATGAACATGATAACAATAACCGCGTGACTGTCGCTGCTGTGTTTTTAGTTTGCTCATGGAATTATTAGGTTTTTTTGACATTTATAAATAATATTAAAAGATAATTTCATCAGAGATGTCGGACAGTAAACGCCAAAGACTGCTGGAGACAGGAAGGTAAAACACTAACATACATCTCGAAAACATTTCACTTTGCCAAAGATATGAGGTCAAATGTGTTTATTAACAGCACCGAAGAAGAAGGTCGACAGAAGCGAACATGTTCAGAACATCATCAGAGGAACATCAGTCAGAACTCTCTGGATCACTGGGTGCAGAAGAAGCCTCTCCCGGAACCAGAAGAGACGCAGAGTTCCCAGGATCTGAAGAGAATCATCACAACACACACCGCAGCTGAGGAAGAGGAGAGGCCGCTGGATCCAGGGATGAAGGATGTTGTGAACACAGACACACTGCAGAAGAGAAGAACACACAAAATCACTGACTTCTTCTCAAGAGCTTCAGAGAAGAGTGTGTGCAGTCGGTGAGGAACATTGTCCATTTATTCCTAGCACGTGTGTGTGTGTGTGTGTGTGTGTGTGTGTGAGAGAGAGTTTATAAAAGGTCTGAAATCATTTACGGCATCTTTAAAGTCCCTCTGATCCTTAAGAGATTCTCCCTTCAGTATTGTGCTCCTCAGTGATGATGTCATTACAGAGTATCTGCTCCAGGATTGGCTGGTGGGAGAGTGGTCAGCAGTGATGTCACATGGCTCGGTGTCGCTCTCAGTCACCTGAAGAGGACGCCAGAGTGCAGCGGCCCATTACCGGCACTGAAACCCAACGACACACACACGGTCATGATCAGAGTGAGACACACACACACACACACAGTCATGTTCAGAGTGAGACACACACACACACAGACATGATCAGAGTGAGACACACACACACACACACACACACACACACAGTCATGATCAGAGTGAGACACACACACACACACACACACACACACACAGTCATGTTCAGAGTGAGACACACACACACAGTCATGATCAGAGTGAGACACACACACACACACACACACACACACACACACAGTCATGATCAGAGTGAGACAAACACACACACACACAGACATGATCAGAGTGAGACACACACAGTCATGATAAGAGTGAGACACACACACACACAGACATGATCAGAGTGAGACACACACACACACACACACACACAGTCATGATCAGAGTGAGACAAACACACACACACACACACACACACAGTCATGATAAGAGTGAGACACACACACACAGTCATGATAAGAGTGAGACACACACACACACACACACACACACAGTCATGATCAGAGTGAGACACACACACACGGTCATGATCAGAGTGACACACACACACACACACGGTCATGATCAGAGTGAGACACACACACACAGTCATGATCAGAGTGAGACACACACACACACACACACAGTCATGATCAGAGTGAGACACACACACACACACACACACACACACACACACGGTCATGATCAGAGTGAGACACACACACACACACACACACACACACAGTCATGATCAGAGTGAGACACACACACACACACACACACACACACAGTCATGATCAGCGTGACACACACACACAGTCATGATCAGCGTGACACACACACACACAGTCATGATCAGCGTGACACACACACACACAGTCATGATCAGAGTGACACACACACACACACACACACACACACAGTCATGATCAGCGTGACACACACACACACACAGTCATGATCAGAGTGACACACACACACACACACAGTCATGATCAGCGTGACACACACACACACACACACAGTCATGATCAGAGTGACACACACACACACACACACACAGTCATGATCAGCGTGACACACACACACACACACACAGTCATGATCAGAGTGACACACACACACACACACAGTCATGATCAGAGTGACACACACACACACACACACACAGTCATGATCAGAGTGACACACACACACACACACAGTCATGATCAGCGTGACACACACACACACACAGTCATGATCAGCGTGACACACACACACACAGTCATGATCAGAGTGACACACACACACACACACAGTCATGATCAGCGTGACACACACACACACACGGTCATGATCAGCGTGACACACACACACACACACACAGTCATGATCAGCGTGACACACACACACACACACACAGTCATGATCAGAGTGACACACACACACACACACACAGTCATGATCAGAGTGACACACACACACACACACACACGGTCATGATCAGCGTGACACACACACAGTCATGATCAGCGTGACACACGCACACACACACACACAGTCATGATCAGCGTGACACACACACACACACACACACAGTCATGATCAGAGTGACACACACACACACACACACAGTCATGATCAGAGTGACACACACACACACACAGTCATGATCAGCGTGACACACACACACACACACACAGTCATGATCAGAGTGACACACACACACACACAGTCATGATCAGCGTGACACACACACACACACACACACACACAGTCATGATCAGAGTGACACACACACACACACACACACAGTCATGATCAGCGTGAAACACACAGTCATGATCAGAGTGACACACACACACACACACACACAGTCATGATCAGAGTGACACACACACACACACACACACACACACAGTCATGATCAGCGTGACACACACACACACACACACACAGTCATGATCAGCGTGACACACACACACACACACACAGTCATGATCAGAGTGACACACACACACACACACACACAGTCATGATCAGCGTGACACACACACACACAGTCATGATCAGAGTGACACACACACACACACACACACACACACACACAGTCATGATCAGAGTGACACACACACACACACACACACAGTCATGATCAGAGTGACACACACACACACACAGTCATGATCAGCGTGACACACACACACACACACACACACAGTCATGATCAGTGTGACACACACACACACACACACACACAGTCATGATCAGCGTGACACACACACACACACACACACAGTCATGATCAGCGTGACACACACACACACACACACACACACACACACACAGAGTCATGATCAGAGTGACACACACACACACACACACACAGTCATGATCAGCGTGACACACACACACACACACACAGTCATGATCAGCGTGACACACACACACACACACACACACACACAGTCATGATCAGAGTGACACACACACACACACGGTCATGATCAGAGTGAGACGCACACACACACACGGTCATGATCAGAGTGAGACGCACACACACACACACACACACA
>JAVLUX010000195.1:240000-247500 GCA_032164185.1 Moxostoma hubbsi | reverse complement strand
CTTCTCTTTACAAGCCATTTCTGCCGTTCCTGTAGCTGAGGTAGGTATTCCCTCGTCCACCTCCTCCAAAACAGGTCTGCCATGTACTGTACTTGTCGCCACCTACGACGCACATATAAGTCCTCCCTCTGAAACAAACCAGGGGATAATGATGGTTGAGTTTTCAGAAGTAACAGATGGTTAGGTGTTAGAGCCTCTAGATCTTTGGGATCCATAGACGATCTTGTTATAGGACGGCCATTAATAATTGATTCTACTTCGCACAAAAGCGTATGAAGACCCTCTTCATCTAAACTCTGGCCCCTCAAGATTGAATTCAAAATCTTCCTCACAGATCGAATCATCCTCTCCCAAACCCCACCGTGATGAGATCCCGTAGGAGGATTAAACATCCATCTGATACCTTTCTGGATCAGAACATCATTGATCTTATGATGGTTCCAATTTTTTATGGCTTCTCTCAATTCTCGTTCTGCTCCAACGAAGTTGGTTCCGTTATCGGAGCGTAATTCTAATACTTGACCACGTCGTGCTATGAACCGCCGTAAGGCGTGGATGAAAGAATCCGTATCCAATGATGCGACCACTTCGACGTGTATGGCTCTTATAGTCAAACAGGTAAAAATGACCCCATATCGCTTCACAGTGCTTCGTCCACGTTTGATCTCGAATGGGCCGAAACAGTCAATTCCAACTCGAGTAAATGGTGTTTCATCTGGTAAGACTCTGCTTGAAGGTAAATTTGCCATCTGTTGAGATCCTGCTGTCCCTTGAAGCCGTTTGCAGATTACACATCTGGACAAAATTCTCCGTATGGCAGTACTTGCTCCTGTTATCCAATAACGTTGACGCAGCCTAGCCAACATGTAATTTCGTCCGCTGTGCCCGACCTCATCGTGAACATGCCTTAAAAGAAGTTCAGAAATATGCAGATCCTTTGCCAGTATTATTTTGTGTTTTGATTCTTCAGGCATGACTGCATTCTCTAGACGTCCATACATTCTTATTACACCTGCATCAAGTACTGGATTGAAACGGTACAGAGGACTGCTCTGCTTGACGTCTTCACCTCTTTGTAGAGATATCAATTCCTCTGAGAACCTCATCTTCTGGGAAAAGCGTATAATCGCCATTTCACCTTCCTCTAGTTCGTCTACTGAAAGATAGCCTTCACCCATACTGGATCGTAATTTAAGCATGTTTCCATTAATAACTTCCAGTGGTTGATTCAATTCAGTATAATTAAGAGTTTCCTTCAATTGTTTTCTCCTTTTACTTAGAGCTAGTAAGGTTTTCTTCAGCCTAAGGATCCAGGCCACAGCCTTCCTCAGACGTGTCCATGATGAATAATGATGAATAAGCCGTGATACAGCACTATATCCTTCCTCAGTTTGAACTAGTAGAGTGTTAACCACAAGTTCTTGCTTGATTTCTGGGTCTTGAACCGAACTCTTTCCCAAATCAATTGGCATATCTGGCCATATCTGTGATCCAGTTAGAAAGGAAGGGCCAAATGTCCACATCTGCTCCTGAAGTAACATATCCACCTTCAGTCCTCTTGAGGCAAAGTCAGCAGGATTGTTGGCAGAATTTGTATATCTCCACTGAGCCGCTTGGGATGCTCTCGAGATCTCAGACACTCTGTTGGCAACGAAACACTTAAATCTAGAGGACTCGTTTTGAATATATTTTAGCACAGCAGTACTGTCAGACCAAAACACAGAATCTTGTAATTTCATCCTTAGATCTCTTTTCCATAGCCTGTCCATCCGACTGGCGAGAGTGGCGGCTGTAAGTTCCATGCGGGGAATGGTAGTAGATTTCACTGGTGCTACTCGAGCTTTACCCATCAAGAAGGCAGAATGTACAATGTTCTGACTGTTATGGAGAAGCAGATAAGACACAACACCATAGCCTTCCTCACTGGCATCCGAGAAATGATGTAACTGAGCTGCTGTGACTTCTCCAAACTCTACAGGTTTCAAACATCTTTTGGTCTCAAATTTCTCCAAGCCATGAAGATCTTCAAGCCAATTTCTCCATTTCTTTATATATTTGATGGGTATAACACTATCCCATGCAACCCCTTCCCTGCAAAGATTCTTTGCGGAAAGAACTACTGGAGACAAGAATCCAAGAGGATCATATATGGCACTAACCACTGAAAGTATCCCTCTTCTGGTAAAAGGTCTGTCCTTTATTACTACCTTAAATCTGAAGGTGTCAGATTCGGCACACCACTGTACACCTAGTACCCTTTCCATCGGAAGCACATCGTGGTTCAAGTCAAGGTCCTTCACCTCTTTCACCCTGTCTTCTTCAGGTATGGAATTCAGCACCTCCCGACTGTTGCTCATCCATTTGGTCAGATGGAATCCACCTTTAGCACACATTGTACGAAGCTCCTTGTATAGTTGGATAGCATCAGATTCTGTGGGCACTGAAGAAAGACAATCATCCACATAGAAGTGTTTCCGGATGACCTCTGCTGTCCTGCAATTAAACAAACTTCCATGGTCCTCTGCACATTTCCTGAGTGCATAATTAGAACAACTTGGGGATGAAGCAGCTCCAAACAGATGTACAACCATTCTAAATTCCTCCAAATCTTTACTCAAGTCGCCATTTGACCACCACAGAAACCTCAAAAGGTCAGAATCCTCCACAGGAACCTTCACTTGATAAAACATGGATTCAATGTCAGCCATTAAAGCGACAGACTCCATTCTGAATCCTGTAAGAACACTTATTAAAGTGCTTGTTAGGTCTGGTCCTTGAAGTAGTTGTCCATTCAATGACACTCCCTGAAATGAGGCACTACAATCAAAAACAACCCTGATCTTTTTCTTTTTTGAATGGTAAACCCCATGATGAGGTATGTACCACACACGACCATCAAGCCTCTCAAGTTCCTCCACAGGTACCCTTTCCGCATATCCTTTGGAAATCACATCTTCCATGAAAGCAGTATAATCGGTATGAAATGCAGAGTCTTTTCGGAATTTTCTTTGCAGACTCAAAGCCCGCTGTTCTGCAACTATTTTATTATTTGGTAGGACCACATCTTTATTCCTGAGGGGCAAACCAATACAGTAATGGCCATCTATCAGTTTTACAGATTGAGATACGAGATCCATGAATTTATGATCTTCTTTAGACATCCCTACCAGTTCATCCAGAGCATTTTCAGGGAAATCTGTTTTAAACTGTTGTTCCCAAAGCTCATCCAATTTTAAGACAGAGATCCTGTTAACGGTCACATGGGGTTGGTCATTACAGAAAGTTCCTTTCCATTCCTTTAAGCGGTCCATTCACTGTCCATCCAAGTATGGTTCTTACCGCATATGGTCCATTCATTTGACTGCGAACAACCTGCCATGGCTCAAGTGCATCTGGTACATTTGCTCCAATTAAGAGCTCAACTCCTGCTTCGATTGAGGGCAAGTGTATGCTATTCAAATAAGGCCATCGAACAAGATCACTCTGCCTGGGAATATTGGATTTAGAAACTGGCATACTCTTCTGAGAATACACTTCAGGAAGTGAACAATAATATGTCTGATCCAATCCAGCAACTTCTAGATCCTTAAGAACATAACTGGAAACCGATTTGTCTTGATTCATGGTTTTAAGCAGAATATTCAGTTTTTTGCCAGAAAGATTAAGCTTATTCATAAGACTTTCTGTGCAAAAGGTCGCTGAACTGCCTGGATCTAAAAAGGCATACGTTTCCACAATTTTGTTTCCATTCTTAGATTTAACACAACTGAAAGAATGGACAATGCACAAGCATCTTCACCGGCCCCAGTAAGACTACTGGACTGATCAGAGATTAGAGCACTGCCCACTACTTGCATTGGTTCCTCTGTTTTATCTCGCTGAAAGACATGAAGGATGCTGGGATGTTTAGAGCCACACACACTGCATGTTATGCGCTTCTTACAATCTCTGCTAATATGACCTGTACATAGACAGCCAAAACAGATTCCTTTCTTCTTCAGAAAGTCCATCTTTTCGTTATGTATTTTTTTAGCAAGCACAGTACAGGAATTCAAGAAATGTTCTTCGCCACAACAAGCACAGGATACACTTCCTTTATAAGTTTTCCTCACGTCTTCCATACCTGGTACAGTAACAGTGGTAGCGAAACTACTTCCCTTAGTCTTGGAACGGATCATGCTTCGACCTCCACCAAAAGGAGCCTCTAAGATGTTTCCAAACACAGGATCTGTTGCAATTTTTACTTGTCTTTCTACAAAATCCACAATGTCTTTAAATGCTGCTGGTTCTTTACGTTTTTCCTGCAGATCACACGCCACTGCTCTCCATTTGTCTCTGAGCTTAAAAGGCAACTTTGAAAGAATTATTTGCATGTTGGTAGCCAAGTTTAACTCTTTCATATAACGAACATCCTCCATAGCATTACAGCAAGCTCTAAGAAAAAGATGATAATCTTGTAGAGCCCTTGTATCCTCAGGTTTTATGAACTTCCAGGAAAGCACCTTGTCCATATATGCTGAAGAGATTTTGAGTTCGTTTCCAAAATGTTCCTTAAGTAGGGTCTTAGCTTTCATGTAACCCTGCGTGGAAGTCATGTGTTGACAACTTCGGACAAGTTCTCTAGGTTGACCTCGTGTATACTGCTCAAGAAAGCAGAAACAATCACCATAGTTGTTTGCTCTTCTTTCCACAACCTCCTCGAATGAACGTATAAAGCATTGATATTGCAAAGGATCTCCTTCAAAAGATAGAATATCTCTGTGAGGAAGTAATGAAATATTACGTTGTTTTACCAACATGGCAGTAATTTCATTCTGTTTTTCCATAAGACGCAATATATTTCCTTGTTCTCCATCAGTTAGTGATTGTCTTGAAACAGGTACATTGCTACTACGGTCACCGAGTAGCTGCCCATTCACAGATGCAGTTGGCTGAAATGGTGTTATGGACCTCGGTTGTTGCACAGGCTGAAAATGAGAATTACTTTCTTTATTTCTTGCACCTCCTGTTGAATTATTAACAGACAGAGACTGTGAATTGACATGCGTGTCAACTTGAACTGATGCCACTGCCATTGAATTAGAGCAGATCATTTCATCCTTTTCCTTTCTTGGTTTACTTACTTCCAAATGCATGCTTTGTTCTAATGCAGCAGACCTATACACATTGGCTTTAGCCATAGACACAGCAATTTTAGTTTGAAGATCAATCTGTTCCTTTTTCTTTCTTAAACGCTCCTCCTCTTCTTCCACGGCATGCTTCTGTTGCAGCATTTGCTGACTGGCTAATAAAGCCGCCACTTCAGCTTCAGCTTGAAGGCGAGCAGATGATGTAGAGGATTTACTAGATCGTGAACCAGAAGAAGAAGAAGAGCTCCTTTTACTTGATTTTTTGCTGAATACATTTGAAATGCTATCAGTTGGTTGAATTTCATCCATGAAATGCTCACACGTCAATGCATTACGTTCCGCACCTTGGTCCAGAATCCTTTGTGAATTTACATTTGCATCAGAGGTTGCAGCAGTAGGCAACAAGTCACTTAAAAGAGATTGTCCTTGAACCACCATAGTCATTGTTGTTGGTATTACCGAATGAGATGACAGAGGATTTTCATCACTCTGTCCAGATGCTGCTGCTATGGTAGGAGTCAGTGAAGTTTTCATATGTTTAAGATCAGACAGCCATTGCTCCACATCTTCTATAAACCCTTTGTTGAACCGAAAAACTGATCCATACCATTCATTTTGCTTTTTTTGTTCCTCAGCAGGAAGTAAAGGAATCACACTCTCATGCAACAAAGTGACATCATCTCTCAAAAGCTTCAGTGTTTCCAGCAAAGAACAAACTTTGGATGAATTTTCATCATTTTGCATAAGCTCTTTCATTGAAGCAATAACCTTTTTTATTTTATCCACTTTGGATTTACGGTCCTTTTTTAGTGATTCAACCTTTAACTCCCAAGCCTTTGCGGTGAGCTTACGCTCCCTTTTACTCTCCATAAACGCAACAGCCTCATCTTCCTCCATTTTCACTCATCAAACAACTTTGCCGACACTTTCAAGGCAATCCATTCAATCGCACACACAACTGTGCATGTCCCAGCGCTGCATGTAACACACGTGATATAAACTACACTTTCCAGTCCACCGTAGTTTATCCAAACAAACGGATCCACGCTCCACATCAAGCACAACACAAATAGCGTCTCCAATAGACAACCAGCCAGCAGATAAATAATAATCCGTTTCACATACCGGTCCAAGTGCTGTGCATCTCGTGTCCGTTTCTCCTTGCAATCCAACTGCGTTCCAATGCAGGCTTGAATGAAATATCCTTGAAAACAAAGCGCCGTTTTCTGTTGACTAATATTCGCGGCATCCAATAGCCACAAAGAGGTTATGTAGCGGGATGGCTCGTGACTCGCTCGCACTCGGTCGTCGTATCATTATTAAGACAATAGACTGATCTTACTTGATTTCACCTTTATTGTTTTGGTTGACATGCAGACATGATTCATTCCCTGAACGCAATGCGGTCAACAGAAAGTTGGCTCCCGCCACTCGCCCTTTCCAAAAACAGCATCAAACAATCTGCCAAAGGAAATAATAAAGAAAACGGAAGTGATCACCTGAGCCCCACGTGACAGTAAATAACCAATAATAAATATAAAATAATTCATGCTCCTACAATAACAGTCATTATAACAATCATTATAACAGTCATTATAACAATCATTATAACCGTCATTATTACCGTCATTATAACAATCATTATAACCGTCATTATAACAGTCATTATAACAATCATTATAACAGTCATTATAACAATCATTATAACAGTCATTATAACAATCAATATAACAGTCATTATAACAATCAATATAACCGTCATTATAACAATCATTATAACAATCATTATAACCGTCATTATAACCGGCATTATAACCATCATTATAACAATCATTATATCAGTCATTATAACAATCAATATAACAGTCATTATAACAATCAATATAACAATCAATATAACAGTCATTATAACAATCAATATAACAGTCATTATAACAATCAATATAACAATCAATATAACAATCATTATAACAGTCATTATAACAGTCATTATAACAGTCATTATAACAATCAATATAACCGTCATTATAACAGTCATTATAACAATCATTATAACAATCAATATAACCGTCATTATAACAGTCATTATAACAATCATTATAACAGTCATTATAACAATCAATATAACAATCATTATAACAATCATTATAACAATCATTATAACAATCAATATAACAGTCATTATAACAGTCATTATAACAATCAATATAACAGTCATTATAACAATCATTATAACAGTCATTATAACAGTCATTATAACAATCATTATAACAATCATTATAACAATCATTATAACAGTCATTATAACAGTCATTATAACAATCATTATAACAGTCATTATAACAATCATTATAACAGTCATTATAACAGT
>JAVLUX010000195.1:235000-237500 GCA_032164185.1 Moxostoma hubbsi | reverse complement strand
CACTCACTCACACACACACTCATACACACTCACACACACACACACACACACACGTGGGATAATGAGGGTTTTTTCCACAGATATTATAATAAATATCATAAATGTCATAAATTGTTTGTTATTCTTATCTGGTCTGTGAAATAATTTGACAAGTGATGTGGAACCGTTATGCGCTCAAGACCTGGAAATACTTCGCCGCGAGTTTACTGGAAAATAATTGCACACCTCTGTCAACCAATCAGAATGAAGCATTCATCAGACCCGTGCAATAACTGTAGAAGACGGTTTATTAATACAGTGTGAAGCTGCATTGTGTCATGAATTGTGCTCGGACTGAATGTGAATCACTGCAGGACGTTATTTAGTGTTTGTTTTCTTCATCACATCAGTATTCTGCTCTCGGCTGCCCGTCATCTCGTCTCCATGGAGTCACCTTCAGGCCCCGCCCCTCTGTCCCGCCACTAACAGCTCTTAACTTTATTATAGTCCAACAATATTAATTACGAGTCTAAGAGCCACTCAGCTAATGCACGCGGCCACGACATCTCCTTTATTAAACCATCCCGACCCTCTGTCTCTCTCTCTCTGTGTCTCTCTCTGTCTCTCTCTCTCTCTCTGTGTCTCTCTCTCTGTGTCTCTCTCTCTCTGCTGTACATCATACTGCTCGCTCGCTCGGCTCTGTGACATTGATGGCTAAAATGGATCTTGTTGTAGCTGCACTGAAATCTGCCGAAGCGGCTTCATCTAATTGAATTGTGTTTGATTGCGGAGCGGCTGGGCGCTGTCAGTGTGGCATTAGTGCCAATATGGAAATGCGGCATTGCGCGGTGACTCACCGATATGAATCTCAGGCCGGAAACGGGACGCAAATGGCAGGTGCGGCGTCCTTTCCCGAACCGCGAGTCTGAAACATTCACGCTGCAGTTTTACATGTGATGCTGTAATGTGCAGATTACTGAGCGGATTATTAAAGCGTTATATGTCGTACAGAAGCACATTTATGCCCGTGCTTCTCAACCGGTTTGGCTTCAGATTTCACGGTGGAGATTAAAATCATTTCTGCTTCAGAAGCATCATTATATTATTATTATTATTTGAAATAAATGCATTTGAATGCATGAGACTTGAGAATGTCATTCGATCAGAATAAACGCTGTAGTTTGAGACAAAGGTCTGACATTAAACCTGAGATAATATTGTTGTGGAGGACCGATGAGTTCAGATGAGATGCAGCCAGTGACCTTTCATCTGTATTCTTCAGTCCGTCACATATTCCAGCATCATTTACTGAACACACTTTAGAAACACACACGCAGCTTCCTGTCTTCTGAAGGTCACCTGAAGAGGAATTCTGCTTCCGAGCAGGAATTTGTTTATCTTATAAAGACAACGAGCTTATCTGCAGAGGAGCGCGCTTCGGCTCTTTATGGCGGATCGATGGCGAGACGGACGCACAGAATTCTCTGATTTGATTTGCAGAAGCTCTTGAGGGCTTCAGTCGTT
The DNA here is from genome assembly GCA_032164185.1 of Moxostoma hubbsi. Taxonomy (NCBI): domain Eukaryota; kingdom Metazoa; phylum Chordata; class Actinopteri; order Cypriniformes; family Catostomidae; genus Moxostoma; species Moxostoma hubbsi. The sequence goes on along the minus strand of JAVLUX010000195.1, from coordinate 235,997 downwards.
CTGTAGATGATGGACTGATGTTCTCATTGATCATGTGATCTACTGTTGTTGAGAACCAACTAAATATGACAACACCGGTGTTGTGGTACATACGGTACATACGGTACATACGTTACATGCGGTACATGCGGTACATACGGTACATACATTACATACGGTATGTACGGTACATACGGTACATACAGTATATACGTTATATACGGTATATATGTTATATACATTATATACATTACATATGTTATATACGTTATATACGGTACATACGTTATATACGGTACATACATTACATACGGTATATACATTACATATGGTACATACGGTATATACAGTATATACGTTATATACGGTATATATGTTATATACATCATATACATTACATATGTTATATACGGTACATACGTTATATACGGTATATACGTTATATACGGTACATACGTTATATACGGTATATATATGGTATATACGTTATATACGGTACATGCGTTATATATGGTATATATATGGTATATACGTTATATACTACCATTCAGATGTTTAGAACTATTATTAAATTACTCATACACTTATGTTTAGCACCAAGGATACTTTAAATGCATCAGACGCGGTCACGTGACACGGGGTTCGGACATGTGAACGGCGAGACTTCTGAACCCATCGAGTAGCGACTATACATTCTTTCACCAGTCCATAAGATTTAATCTAGATTATATATATATATTTATATCCAAGTCCCTACAGTCTCAGATCACGCCCTGCTGAGTTTACAGGTGTTGCCAAAAGGAAATAATATAGTTGTTAAAGTCTGAAATCAATGTTTATATGGAGACCAACTGGTCCTCAGTATCCTCTGTGTGCGTGGCTTGGGAGGCACTTAAGGCGGTTCTTAGGGGTCGGATCATACAGTACGCCTCATTCACCAAAAAATCCAAAGTACCATAACTCGTGGAGTTAAAAGAGAATATTAAAAGATCTCCCTAAACTGCCGACTGAGCAAAAC
>JAVLUX010000195.1:172500-230000 GCA_032164185.1 Moxostoma hubbsi | reverse complement strand
GTACCGCAAACCCACACGTCTCCCTCACCCTCCAGCGTGACGCCCTTACTGATGTGGATTCGTGCCCTCTCAATGGCCTCCATGCTACAACATGAAGTGTTAAAAGATGGAGTCATAGGCCTTGACCAGGTCAATAAAGCAGAGATGCAGGTCTTGCTGGAGTTCCCTACGGACAGAGAACATGACATCTGTGCAGGACCACCTCTTCCTGAAACCACACTGGGGCTCCAGGCGATGATGAATAATCCCTGCCAGGACCTGTCCCGGCACACTGAGGAGTGAGATGCCCCTATAGTTGTTACAATCCGTGCGGTCCCCCTTTTTAAACAGCATTGTGGGTAATAGAGACATGGTCATGGTCTAATGGAGCTGTCAATCATTGAGAGTGAACGGGCCTCACAACGATGTGTGTGTGTGTCAGCAGCAGCAGCTTCAGGGTTTTAAAGCTCCTCGAGTCGCTCATTACAGAGCTGTCAGGAAATAACGAGTCGTGGCATCCCATGTGGAGTGCTGTCACTTTAAACAGTGTGGAAATGTGTGTTTTCTGTCAGGATTAAACTCACAGCTGCTCTTCATCAGAACTGAAATCTGCTGCTGTGATGTTCCGGTATGTTCATGGAAGGTTCTTCAGAGACTGTAATGTCATTGCTGTAGTGATGTCATCAACGTGGATCGAGTCATGAATTATGAATTAGTCGTTTAATAACTTCATCTCTGATTTTTAATCTTCTCGTTCTTCTTCTGAAGTCTTCCAGACGACATTCATTCATATTTCCTTTCATCAGAGACGGCTGGGAATTCAGTTTCCTGAAGGGCAGAAACAACAGATGAATTCTGATTCATTAATTCAGTTTCTGCAGCATTAAACATGAGACGAGCTGAAGATATAAACATCAGTGCACGTGTGCTTCATTAAAGGATAAGAATGAATCACGTTATCTGTAAAACACATTCACACTCCTGAAGATCAATCGGAGATGTTTAGATGTTGCTCAAGTGTCTTTTATCTTTGGGAATTCACATGAATCCGTTTAAGAATGAAAACTCCAAAGACGAGGCCACAGAACTGTAAGTGTGTGCGCAGCAGCAGATGAAACGTGTTCTCATGAGCTTGTGTTTGCGGTGGTCACGTGTGTGTGGACGTCTAGTGTGACCGCAGCTGAAATACAGACGCACATGGAGTTCAGTATATATATATTACAATGATGTCATCACCGATCATTCGATTTTAAACGATGAACATTCTGTCAATGTGAGTCATGGGAGATTAAAGCTAATATTCAACTATACATTTACTAAAAAACACTTAAAATGAATTTATTACTAAGAGTTGGAATAAAGTCTTATATTAAAGGGTTTGCGGCTGAATTGCAGAGAATGAAGGAAAATAATATTTGTGTCTATGCGGTTGTTTCAGGTGATCTGTTAGTAAAGTAACGGCATACGTCAGAAACGCGTGATTTGACGGATCACGTCTGGAACACGCATGTGCTCTTCTGCAGCTGTTTGATGCTGTTTTATGGATTTGCTCCATTAATGTTGGAAATATTTCTGTCCTGTGTGTGGAGTTTGAGTTCTGTTGAGAACACACATGTACCCATGCTGATTTCTGATGTCATGTGATGTCACTGACCCATGTGATACACTTGATGTCACTGACCCATGTGATACACGTGATGTCACTGACCCATGTGATGCATGTGATGTCACTGACCCATGTGATACACTTGATGTCACTGACCCATGTGATACACGTGATGTCACTGACCCATGTGATACACGTGATGTCACTGACCCATGTGATACACTTGATGTCACTGACCCATGTGATACACGTGATGTCACTGACTCATGTGATACACGTGATGTCACTGACCCATGTGATACACGTGATGTCACTGACCCATGTGATACACGTGATGTCACTGACCCATGTGATACACGTGATGTGACTAACCCATGTGATACACGTGATGTCACTGACCCATGTGATACACGTGATGTCACTGACCCATGTGATACACGTGATGTCACTGACTCATGTAATACACGTGATACATGTAATACACGTGATGTCACTGACCCATGTGATGCATGTGATACATGTGATGTCACTGACCCATGTGATACACATGATGTCACTGACCCATGTGATACACGTGATGTGACTAACCCATGTGATACACGTGATACACGTGATGTCACTGACCCATGTGATATGTGATGTCACTGACCCATGTGATACATGTGATATATGTGATGTCACTGACCCATGTGATACACGTGATGTCACTGACCCATGTGATACACGTGATGTCACTGACCCATGTGATACACGTGATGTCACTGACCCATGTGATGCATGTGATACACGTGATGTCACTGACCCATGTGATACACGTGATGTCACTGACCCATGTGATACACGTGATGTCACTGACCCATGTGATACACGTGATGTCACTGACTCATGTGATACACGTGATACACATGATGTCACTGACCCATGTGATACACGTGATGTGACTAACCCATGTGATACACGTGATGTCACCGACCCATGTGATACACGTGATGTCACCGACCCATGTGATACACATGATGTCACTGACCCATGTAATACACGTGATACATGTAATACACGTGATGTCACTGACCCATGTGATGCATGTGATACATGTGATGTCACTGACCCATGTGATGCATGTGATACATGTGATGTCACTGACCCATGTGATACACATGATGTCACTGACACATGTGATACACGTGATGTGACTAACCCATGTGATACATGTGATACACGTGATGTCACTGACCCATGTGATACACGTGATGTCACTGACCCATGTAATACACGTGATGTCACTGACCCATGTGATGCATGATACATGTGATGTCACTGACCCATGTGATACATGTGATACACATGATGTCACTGACCTATGTGATACACGTGATGTGACTAACCCATGTGATACACGTGATACACGTGATGTCACTGACCCATGTGATACACATGATGTCACTGACCCATGTGATGCATGTGATACACATGATGTCACTGACCCATGTAATACACGTGATACATGTGATACACATGATGTCACTGACCCATGTGATATATGTGATGTCACTGACCCATGTGATACACATGACGTCACTGACCCATGTGATACATGTGATACACGTGATGTCACTAACCTATGTGATGCATGTGATATATGTGATGTCACTGACCCATGTGATACATGTGATATACGTGATGTCACTGACCCATGTGATACATGTGATATATGTGATGTCACTGACCCATGTGATACATGTGGTATATGTGATGTCACTGACCCATGTGATACACGTGATGTCACTGACCCATGTGATACACAAGATGTCACTGACCCATGTGATACACGTGATGTCACTGACCCATGTGATACACGTGATGTCACTGACCCATGTGATACACGTGATGTCTCTGACCCATGTGATACACGTGATGTCACTGACCCATGTGATACACGTGATGTGACTAACCCATGTGATACACGTGATGTGACTAACCCATGTGATACATGTGCTGTCACTGACCCATGTGATACACGTGATACACGTGATGTCACTAATCCATGTGATACACGTGATACACGTCATGTCACTTACCCATGTGATACACGTGATGTCTCTGACCCATGTGATACACGTGATGTCACTGACCCATGTGATACACGTGATGTCACTGACTCGTGATACACGTTATGTCACTGACCCATGTGATACACGTGATGTCACTGACCCATGTGATACATGTGATACACAGGATGTCACTGACCCATGTGATACACGTGATGTGACTAACCCATGTGATACACGTGATACACGTGATGTCACTGACCCATGTGATACACATGATACATGTGATTTATCTATTTATTTAGTCCGTTTCTCCCCCCAATTCCCACTACTTAGTAGGTCCTCGTGGTGGTGCGGTTACTCACCTCAATCCAGGTGGTGGAGGACGAGTCTCAGTTGCCTCCACTTCTGAGACCGTCAATCCGCGCATCTTATCACGTGACTCATTGTGCAGGACACCGTGAAGACTCACCGCATGTAGAGGCTTTCATCGCCTCTCTCTCGTAGTCGCTCAGAATCAACAACACGTCTGGATAAGTCACTTCAGGTAAATGTTTGACGATATTTGAGAAAATATGTTAAAAGATCTGATAATGAGACTGGAAATGCTTCAGGAATGGTTGCATTCTGATGTCTTTGTTATTGTTTACTGTTGACTGTTGTATGTTGACTGTTGCTTGAAGCCGTCTATGCTATGACTGTTGTCTGTTGATTGTTGTCTGTTGACTGTTGATTGTTGTCTGTTGCTTGTTGTCTGTTGTTTGTTGTCTGTTGCTTGAAGCCGTCTGTGCTGTGACTGTTGATTGTTGTCTGTTGATTGTTGTCTGTTGCTTGAAGCCGTCTGTGCTGTGACTGTTGTCTGTTGACTGTTGTCTGTTGATTGTTGACTGTTGACTGTTGACCATTGCTTGAAGTCGTCTGTGCTGTGACTGTTGATTGTTGTCTGTTGTCTGTTGCTTGAAGCCATCTGTGCTGTGACTGTTGTCTGTTGATTGTTGTCTGTTGCTTGAAGTCATCTGTGCTGTGACTGTTGTCTGTTGTCTGTTGACTGTTGCTTGAAGTCGTCTGTGCTGTGACTGTTGTCTGTTGACTGTTGTCTGTTGACCGTTGCTTGAAGTCGTCTGTGCTGTGATTGTTGATTGTTGTCTGTTGACTGTTGTCTGTTGACCGTTGCTTGAAGTCGTCTGTGCTGTGATTGTTGATTGTTGTCTGTTGATTGTTGTCTGTTGACTGTTGCTTGAAGCCGTCTGTGCTCTAACTGTTGTCTGTTGATTGTTGTCTGTTGACTGTTGTCTGTTGACCGTTGCTTGAAGCCATCTGTGCTGTGTCTGTTGACTGTTGTTTGTTGTCTGTTGACTGTTGTCTGTTGATTGTTGTCTGTTGACTGTTGATTGTTGTCTGTTGCTTGTTGTCTGTTGTTTGTTGTCTGTTGCTTGAAGCCGTCTGTGCTGTGACTGTTGTCTGTTGATTGTTGTCTGTTGCTTGTTGTCTGTTGTTTGTTGTCTGTTGCTTGAAGCTGTCTGTGCTGTGTCTGTTGTCTGTTGATTGTTGACTGTTGTTTGTTGACTGTTGTCTGTTGTCTGTTGATTGTTGACAGTTGATTGTTGTCTGTTGACTGTTGTCTGTTCCTTGAATCCATCTGTGCTGTGACTGTTGTCTGTTGATTGTTGTCTGTTGACTGTTGACTGTTGTCTGTTGACTGTTGTCTGTTGCTTGAAGTCATCTGTGCTGTGACTGTTGATTGTTGTCTGTTGTCTGTTGCTTGAAGCCATCTGTGCTGTGACTGTTATCTGTTGACTGTTGTCTGTTGACTGTTGCTTGAAGTTGTCTGTGCTGTGACTGTTGTCTGTTGACTGTTGTCTGTTGACCGTTGCTTGAAGCCGTCTGTGCTGTGATTGTTGATTGTTGTCTGTTGACTGTTGTCTGTTGACCGTTGCTTGAAGCCGTCTGTGCTGTGATTGTTGATTGTTGTCTGTTGATTGTTGTCTGTTGACTGTTGCTTGAAGCCGTCTATGCTCTGACTGTTGTCTGTTGATTGTTGTCTGTTGACTGTTGTCTGTTGATTGTTGTCTGTTGACTGTTGTCTGTTGCTTGAAGTCGTCTGTGCTGTGACTGTTGACTGTTGTCTGTTGACTGTTGCTTGAAGTCGTCTGTGCTGTGACTATTGTCTGTTGACTGTTGTCTGTTGACCGTTGCTTGAAGTCATCTGTGCTGTGATTGTTGATTGTTGTCTGTTGACTGTTGTCTGTTGACCGTTGCTTGAAGTCGTCTGTGCTGTGATTGTTGATTGTTGTCTGTTGATTGTTGACTGTTGCTTGAAGTCGTCTGTGCTCTGACTGTTGTCTGTTGATTGTTGTCTGTTGACTGTTGTCTGTTGACCGTTGCTTGAAGCCATCTGTGCTGTGTCTGTTGACTGTTGTCTGTTGATTGTTGTTTGTTGTCTGTTGACTGTTGATTGTTGTCTGTTGCTTGTTGTCTGTTGCTTGAAGCCGTCTGTGCTGTGACTGTTGTCTGTTGATTGTTGTCTGTTGCTTGTTGTCTGTTGTTTGTTGTCTGTTGCTTGAAGCTGTCTGTGCTGTGACTGTTGACTGTTGATTGTTGTCTGTTGTTTGTTGAATGTTGACTGTTGTCTGTTGACTGTTGTCTGTTGCTTGTTGTCTGTTGTTTGTTGTCTGTTGCTTGAAGCCATCTGTGCTGTGACTGTTGTCTGTTGTCTGTTGATTGTTGTCTGTTGACTGTTGTCTGTTGCTTGAAGTCGTCTGTGCTGTGACTGTTGATTGTTGTCTGTTGTCTGTTGCTTGAAGCCATCTGTGCTGTGACTGTTATCTGTTGACTGTTGTCTGTTGACTGTTGCTTGAAGTTGTCTGTGCTGTGACTGTTGTCTGTTGACTGTTGTCTGTTGACTGTTGACCGTTGCTTGAAGCCGTCTGTGCTGTGATTGTTGATTGTTGTCTGTTGACTGTTGTCTGTTGACCGTTGCTTGATGCCGTCTGTTCTGTGACTGTTGTCTGTTGATTGTTGTCTGTTGATTGTTGTCTGTTGACTGTTGTCTGTTGACCGTTGCTTGAAGCCATCTGTGCTCTGACTGTTGTCTGTTGACTGTTGTCTGTTGACTGTTGTCTGTTGACCGTTGCTTGAAGCCATCTGTGCTGTGTCTGTTGACTATTGTCTGTTGATTGTTGTTTGTTGTCTGTTGACTGTTGTCTGTTGATTGTTGTCTGTTGATCATTGTTTGAAGCCATCTGTGCTGTGACTGTTGTCTGTTGACTGTTTTCTGTTGATTGTTGTCTGTTGATTGTTGTTTGTTGTCTGTTGATTGTTGTCTGTTGACCGTTGCTTGAAGCCATCTGTGCTGTGTCTGTTGACTGTTGTCTGTTGATTGTTGTCTGTTGCTTGAAGCCATCTGTGCTGTGACTGTTGTCTGTTGTCTGTTGATTGTTGTCTGTTGACTGTTGTCTGTTGACTGTTGTCTGTTGCTTGAAGTCGTCTGTGCTGTGACTGTTGATTGTTGTCTGTTGTCTGTTGCTTGAAGCCATCTGTGCTGTGACTGTTATCTGTTGACTGTTGACTGTTGTCTGTTGACTGTTGCTTGAAGTTGTCTGTGCTGTGACTGTTGTCTGTTGACTGTTGTCTGTTGGCTGTTGTCTGTTGACCATTGCTTGAAGCCGTCTGTGCTGTGATTGTTGATTGTTGTCTGTTGACTGTTGACTGTTGTCTGTTGACCGTTGCTTGATGCCGTCTGTTCTGTGACTGTTGTCTGTTGATTGTTGTCTGTTGATTGTTGTCTGTTGACTGTTGTCTGTTGACCGTTGCTTGAAGCCATCTGTGCTCTGACTGTTGACTGTTGTCTGTTGATTGTTGTCTGTTGACTGTTGTCTGTTGACTGTTGTCTGTTGACCGTTGCTTGAAGCCATCTGTGCTGTGTCTGTTGACTATTGTCTGTTGATTGTTGTTTGTTGTCTGTTGATTGTTGTCTGTTGATCGTTGTTTGAAGCCATCTGTGCTGTGACTGTTGTCTGTTGACTGTTTTCTGTTGATTGTTGTCTGTTGATTGTTGTTTGTTGTCTGTTGATTGTTGTCTGTTGACCGTTGCTTGAAGCCATCTGTGCTGTGTCTGTTGACTGTTGTCTGTTGATTGTTGACCATTGCTTGAAGCCATCTGTGCTGTGTCTGTTGACTGTTGACTGTTGTCTGTTGACTGTTGACTGTTGTTCGTTGTCTGTTGCTTGAAGCTGTCTGTGCTGTGACTGTTGACTGTTGTCTGTTGACTGTTGTCTGTTGTCTGTTGATTGTTGACTGTTGTCTGTTGCTTGTTGTCTGTTGTCCATTGTCTGTTGCTTGAAGCTGTCTGTGCTGTGACTGTTGACTGTTGTCTGTTGACTGTTGTCTGTTGATTGTTGACTGTTGTCTGTTGACTGTTGACTGTTGTCCGTTGTCTGTTGCTTGAAGCTGTCTGTGCTGTGACTGTTGACTGTTGTCCGTTGTCTGTTGCTTGAAGCTGTCTGTGCTGTGACTGTTGTCTGTTGACTGTTGTCTGTTGTCTGTTGACTGTTGTCCGTTGTCTGTTGCTTGAAGCTGTCTGTGCTGTGACTGTTGACTGTTGTCTGTTGACTGTTGTCTGTTGATTGTTGACTGTTGTCTGTTGTCCGTTGTCTGTTGCTTGAAGCTGTCTGTGCTGTGACTGTTGTCTGTTGACTGTTGTCTGTTGACTGTTGTCTGTTGACTGTTGTCTGTCTGTTGACTGTTGACTGTTGTCTGTGCGCTTTCTGGAGGATTTTAAATGCATGAAACACAGAAGTGCACTGAACCTGTATCTTCACTAAAATCACTACACTCAATCAGAAAGTTTTCACTGTCAATGTTTATGAGATCATGTGATCCAGCAGCGAGCGTTTATGAAAAGGTCAATCTTTTACTGTTTGGATCTCATTTGAGTTCTCTGCAAGTCTTCTGTATCTTCAGTTCAGTGGGTTTTTTTACACAATGTGGATAATTCGGCTGACACCAACACATCACATAAAACAGCATTGAGTAAACAAACACATATGATCCATTAAAAGTATCTTGTGGGCACAAATGACATCTGACACACATTCTTGATCACCTGCGGTTGCCTAAACGCCTCCCTGAGGGTAACAAAGGAAAGTGACTCCTCTATAATCACCAAAGATTTGTGTTTTACTTTGGATATACTGTATATAATGTTTAGTTCTGTGTCTTACCTACAGTTTTAATTGCTACATTAATAACTTTAGACAACTTTGTTTGTTAGGCTCGAGTTTCTGAACCACAACGTCAAATTTAACGATGCTTTCCACGAGATTCTTGTTAACCATTTCCATTAAATGTCCATCAACCCGAAATCAAGTAATCTCTGTAAGAGAATGTTCATTGTATTAAAGGCTAAAATCTAACATTATATATGATCTGCTGAATATGTTCAGCAACTAAATTACATACAGTGGAGCCCCTTTATGAGTCAATTATGTCACAAAGGATGATTTAAATCCGCGATGTCCATCTCGTCCATTGATCTGTCAGTCTTCTGATCAGCTGTCAGTGTGTCGTGCTCACTCGTGTCTATCTGCAAACCTTCGCCTGCGGACTCGAGTCCCGCTTGTGCTTTTACAGGATCATAAATCAGAGCTGTAGCACGGGACCCTTCAGTCCATCAACAGAAATTACTTATTGATCTAAAATCAGCAAATATCCTGCATTCTGACTCCAGTCTCCCTCTGTTCCTGCTTTCTTATTAGATATATGACACTTTGTATGCAAGTGTAGTAAATGCAAGTTGCTTGTGATGCCACTGAGTGTGAATTCAAAACTGGGAATTATTTGTCAAATTACTGAGTGTGTGATTCCTTTAACTTACAGTGAACATACAGTTCTCAATCTAAACAAGAGCCGTAGTCACAATGATTATTATATTTCCACTAAGACTTCTCAAAGTCCGTTTCAAGGCATCTCCGTTCTTTCAATGGCCGTGTTTGGGATGCTCCCGCTATTTACTGTGGATACAAACAGCAGAAAAGTACAGCGGTTTTCTCAAATGAGGAAAGAGAGAAATCAATAAAGCGGTTTGTAACGATTATTCTACAGAGATTAATGGAAAGGAGGAGGCGAGAACCGGCTTGACAATATCAATAATAAGAAAGATGTGGTGTGTATCTTACAGGTGATGTGTGTATCTTACAGGTGATGTGTGTATCCTACAGGTGATGTGCGTATCCTACAGGTGATGTGTGTATCCTACAGGTGATGTGTGTATCCTACAGGTGACGTGTGTATCGTACAGGTGATGTGTGTATCCTACAGGTGATGTGTGTGTATCCTACAGGTGATGTGTGTGTCCTACAGGTGATGTGTGTGTCTTACAGGTGATGTGCGTATCCTACAGGTGATGTGCGTGTCCTACAGGTGATGTGTGTATCCTACAGGTGATGTGTGTATCTTACAGGTGATGTGTGTGTATCCTACAGGTGATGTGTGTGTCTTACAGGTGATGTGTGTGTCTTACAGGTGATGTGCGTATCCTACAGGTGATGTGCGTATCCTACAGGTGATGTGCCTATCCTACAGGTGATGTTTGTATCCTACAGGTGATGTGTGTATCCTACAGGTGATGTGTGTGTATCCTACAGGTGATGTGTGTATCCTACAGGTGATGTGTGTGTCTTACAGGTGATGTGTGTATCCTACAGGTGATGTGCGTGTCCTACAGGTGATGTGCGTGTCCTACAGCTGATGTGCGTATCCTACAGCTGATGTGCGTATCTTACAGCTGATGTGCGTGTCCTACAGCTGATGTGCGTGTCCTACAGGTGATGTGTGTGTATCCTACAGTTGATGTGCGTATCCTACAGCTGATGTACGTATCCTACAGGTGATGTGTGTGTCCTACAGGTGATGTGTGTGTATCCTACAGGTGATGTGCGTATCTTACAGCTGATGTGCGTATCTTACAGTTGATGTGCGTGTCCTACAGGTGATGTGCGTGTCCTACAGGTGATGTGTGTGTATCCTACAGGTGATGTGTGTGTATCCTACAGGTGATGTGCGCGTATCCTACAGGTGATGTGTGCGTATCCTACAGGTGATGTGTGCGTATCCTACAGGTGATGTGTGTATCCTACAGGTGATGTGTGTGTCTTACAGGTGATGTGTGTGTCTTACAGGTGATGTGCGTGTCTTACAGGTGATGTGCGTATCCTACAGGTGATGTGTGCGTATCCTACAGGTGATGTGTGTATCCTACAGGTGATGTGTGTGTCTTACAGGTGATGTGTGTGTCTTACAGGTGATGTGTGTGTCTTACAGGTGATGTGCGTATCCTACAGGTGATGTGTGTGTCTTACAGGTGATGTGTGTATCCTACAGGTGATGTGTGTATCCTACAGGTGATGTTTGTATCCTACAGGTGATGTGCGTGTCCTACAGGTGATGTGCGTATCCTACAGGTGATGTGCGTATCCTACAGTTGATGTGCGTATCCTACAGGTGATGTGCGTATCCTACAGGTGATGTGCGTATCCTACAGTTGATGTGCGTATCCTACAGTTGATGTGCGTATCCTACAGGTGATGTGCGTATCTTACAGGTGATGTGCGTATCCTACAGGTGATGTGCGTATCCTACAGGTGATGTGCGTATCCTACAGGTGATGTGCGTATCCTACAGTTGATGTGCGTATCCTACAGGTGATGTGCGTATCCTACAGGTGATGTGCGTATCTTACAGTTGATGTGCGTATCCTACAGGTGATGTGCGTATCCTACAGGTGATGTGTGTATCTTACAGGTGATGTGCGTATCCTACAGGTGATGTGTGTATCTTACAGGTGATGTGCGTATCCTACAGGTGATGTGTGTATCCTACAGGTGATGTGCGTATCTTACAGGTGATGTGCGTATCCTACAGGTGATGTGTGTATCCTACAGGTGATGTGCGTATCCTACAGGTGATGTGCGTATCCTACAGGTGATGTGCGTATCCTACAGGTGATGTGCGTATCTTACAGTTGATGTGCGTATCCTACAGGTGATGTGCGTATCCTACAGGTGATGTGCGTATCCTACAGGTGATGTGCGTATCCTACAGGTGATGTGCGTATCCTACAGTTGATGTGCGTATCCTACAGGTGATGTGTGTATCTTACAGGTGATGTGCGTATCCTACAGGTGATGTGTGTATCTTACAGGTGATGTGCGTATCCTACAGGTGATGTGCGTATCTTACAGGTGATGTGCGTATCTTACAGTTGATGTGCGTATCCTACAGGTGATGTGCGTATCCTACAGGTGATGTGCGTATCTTACAGTTGATGTGCGTATCCTACAGGTGATGTGCGTATCCTACAGGTGATGTGCGTATCCTACAGGTGATGTGCGTATCCTACAGTTGATGTGTGTATCCTACAGGTGATGTGCGTATCCTACAGTTGATGTGCGTATCCTACAGTTGATGTGCGTATCCTACAGGTGATGTGCGTATCCTACAGGTGATGTGCGTATCCTACAGTTGATGTGCGTATCCTACAGTTGATGTGCGTATCCTACAGGTGATGTGCGTATCCTACAGGTGATGTGCGTATCCTACAGTTGATGTGCGTATCCTACAGGTGATGTGCGTATCCTACAGTTGATGTGCGTATCCTACAGGTGATGTGCGTATCTTACAGTTGATGTGCGTATCCTACAGGTGATGTGCGTATCCTACAGGTGATGTGCGTATCCTACAGGTGATGTGCGTATCCTACAGGTGATGTGCGTATCTTACAGGTGATGTGCGTATCCTACAGGTGATGTGCGTATCCTACAGGTGATGTGCGTATCCTACAGTTGATGTGCGTATCCTACAGGTGATGTGCGTATCCTACAGGTGATGTGCGTATCCTACAGTTGATGTGCGTATCCTACAGTTGATGTGCGTATCCTACAGGTGATGTGCGTATCCTACAGTTGATGTGCGTATCCTACAGGTGATGTGCGTATCTTACAGTTGATGTGCGTATCCTACAGGTGATGTGCGTATCCTACAGGTGATGTGCGTATCCTACAGGTGATGTGCGTATCTTACAGGTGATGTGCGTATCCTACAGGTGATGTGCGTATCCTACAGGTGATGTGCGTATCTTACAGTTGATGTGCGTATCCTACAGTTGATGTGCGTATCCTACAGGTGATGTGCGTATCCTACAGGTGATGTGCGTATCCTACAGGTGATGTGCGTATCTTACAGTTGATGTGCGTATCCTACAGTTGATGTGCGTATCCTACAGGTGATGTGTGTGTCTTACAGGTGATGTGTGTGTCTTACAGGTGATGTGTGTGTCTTACAGGTGATGTGCGTATCCTACAGGTGATGTGTGTGTCTTACAGGTGATGTGTGTGTATCCTACAGTTGATGTGCGTATCCTACAGCTGATGTACGTATCCTACAGGTGATGTGTGTGTCCTACAGGTGATGTGTGTGTATCCTACAGGTGATGTGCGTATCTTACAGCTGATGTGCGTATCTTACAGCTGATGTGCGTGTCCTACAGGTGATGTGCGTGTCCTACAGGTGATGTGTGTGTATCCTACAGGTGATGTGTGTGTATCCTACAGGTGATGTGCGTATCCTACAGGTGATGTGTGCGTATCCTACAGGTGATGTGTGCGTATCCTACAGGTGATGTGTGCGTATCCTACAGGTGATGTGTGCGTATCCTACAGGTGATGTGTGTATCCTACAGGTGATGTGTGTGTCTTACAGGTGATGTGTGTGTCTTACAGGTGATGTGCGTGTCTTACAGGTGATGTGCGTATCCTACAGGTGATGTGTGCGTATCCTACAGGTGATGTGTGTATCCTACAGGTGATGTGTGTGTCTTACAGGTGATGTGTGTGTCTTACAGGTGATGTGCGTATCCTACAGGTGATGTGTGTGTCTTACAGGTGATGTGTGTATCCTACAGGTGATGTGTGTATCCTACAGGTGATGTTTGTATCCTACAGGTGATGTGCGTGTCCTACAGGTGATGTGCGTATCCTACAGGTGATGTGCGTATCCTACAGTTGATGTGCGTATCCTACAGTTGATGTGCGTATCCTACAGGTGATGTGCGTATCCTACAGGTGATGTGCGTATCCTACAGGTGATGTGCGTATCCTACAGTTGATGTGCGTATCCTACAGTTGATGTGCGTATCCTACAGGTGATGTGCGTATCCTACAGGTGATGTGCGTATCTTACAGGTGATGTGCGTATCCTACAGGTGATGTGCGTATCCTACAGGTGATGTGCGTATCCTACAGTTGATGTGCGTATCCTACAGGTGATGTGCGTATCCTACAGGTGATGTGCGTATCTTACAGTTGATGTGCGTATCCTACAGGTGATGTGCGTATCCTACAGGTGATGTGCGTATCTTACAGGTGATGTGCGTATCCTACAGGTGATGTGTGTATCTTACAGGTGATGTGCGTATCCTACAGGTGATGTGTGTATCCTACAGGTGATGTGCGTATCTTACAGGTGATGTGCGTATCCTACAGGTGATGTGTGTATCCTACAGGTGATGTGCGTATCCAACAGGTGATGTGCGTATCCTACAGGTGATGTGTGTATCCTACAGGTGATGTGCGTATCCTACAGGTGATGTGCGTATCCTACAGGTGATGTGCGTATCTTACAGTTGATGTGCGTATCCTACAGGTGATGTGCGTATCCTACAGGTGATGTGCGTATCCTACAGGTGATGTGCGTATCCTACAGGTGATGTGCGTATCTTACAGGTGATGTGCGTATCCTACAGGTGATGTGTGTATCTTACAGGTGATGTGCGTATCCTACAGGTGATGTGTGTATCTTACAGGTGATGTGCGTATCTTACAGTTGATGTGCGTATCCTACAGGTGATGTGCGTATCCTACAGGTGATGTGCGTATCTTACAGTTGATGTGCGTATCCTACAGGTGATGTGCGTATCCTACAGGTGATGTGCGTATCCTACAGGTGATGTGCGTATCCTACAGTTGATGTGTGTATCCTACAGGTGATGTGCGTATCCTACAGTTGATGTGCGTATCCTACAGTTGATGTGCGTATCCTACAGTTGATGTGCGTATCCTACAGGTGATGTGCGTATCCTACAGGTGATGTGCGTATCCTACAGTTGATGTGCGTATCCTACAGTTGATGTGCGTATCCTACAGGTGATGTGCGTATCCTACAGGTGATGTGCGTATCCTACAGTTGATGTGCGTATCCTACAGGTGATGTGCGTATCCTACAGGTGATGTGCGTATCCTACAGTTGATGTGCGTATCCTACAGTTGATGTGCGTATCCTACAGGTGATGTGCGTATCCTACAGTTGATGTGCGTATCCTACAGTTGATGTGCGTATCCTACAGGTGATGTGCGTATCCTACAGGTGATGTGCGTATCCTACAGTTGATGTGCGTATCCTACAGGTGATGTGCGTATCTTACAGTTGATGTGCGTATCCTACAGGTGATGTGCGTATCCTACAGGTGATGTGCGTATCCTACAGGTGATGTGCGTATCTTACAGGTGATGTGCGTATCCTACAGGTGATGTGCGTATCCTACAGTTGATGTGCGTATCCTACAGTTGATGTGCGTATCCTACAGGTGATGTGCGTATCTTACAGTTGATGTGCGTATCCTACAGTTGATGTGCGTATCCTACAGGTGATGTGCGTATCCTACAGGTGATGTGCGTATCCTACAGGTGATGTGCGTATCCTACAGGTGATGTGCGTATCTTACAGTTGATGTGCGTATCCTACAGTTGATGTGCGTATCCTACAGGTGATGTGCGTATCCTACAGGTGATGTGCGTATCCTACAGGTGATGTGCGTATCCTACAGGTGATGTGCGTATCTTACAGTTGATGTGCGTATCTTACAGTTGATGTGCGTATCCTACAGTTGATGTGCGTATCCTACAGGTGATGTGCGTATCCTACAGGTGATGTGCGTATCTTACAGTTGATGTGCGTATCCTACAGTTGATGTGCGTATCCTACAGGTGATGTGCGTATCCTACAGGTGATGTGCGTATCCTACAGGTGATGTGCGTATCTTACAGTTGATGTGCGTATCCTACAGGTGATGTGCGTATCCTACAGGTGATGTGCGTATCCTACAGTTGATGTGCGTATCCTACAGGTGATGTGCGTATCCTACAGGTGATGTGCGTATCTTACAGGTGATGTGCGTATCTTACAGTTGATGTGCGTATCTTACAGTTGATGTGCGTATCCTACAGGTGATGTGCGTATCCTACAGGTGATGTGCGTATCTTACAGTTGATGTGCGTATCCTACAGGTGATGTGCGTATCCTACAGGTGATGTGCGTATCCTACAGGTGATGTGCGTATCCTACAGGTGATGTGCGTATCTTACAGTTGATGTGCGTATCTTACAGTTGATGTGCGTATCTTACAGTTGATGTGCGTATCCTACAGGTGATGTGCGTATCTTACAGTTGATGTGCGTATCCTACAGTTGATGTGCGTGTCCTACAGGTGATGTGCGTATCTTACAGTTGATGTGCGTATCTTACAGTTGATGTGCGTATCTTACAGTTGATGTGCGTATCCTACAGTTGATGTGCGTATCTTACAGTTGATGTGCGTATCTTACAGTTGATGTGCGTAGCCTACAGGTGATGTGCGTGTCCTACAGGTGATGTGCGTAGCCTACAGGTGATGTGCGTAGCCTACAGGTGATGTGCGTGTCCTACAGGTGATGTGCGTAGCCTACAGGTGATGTGCGTAGCCTACAGGTGATGTGCGTAGCCTACAGGTGATGTGCGTGTCCTACAGGTGATGTGCGTATCCTACAGGTGATGTGCGTATCCTACAGGTGATGTGCGTATCCTACAGGTGATGTGCGTATCTTACAGGTGATGTGCGTATCCTACAGGTGATGTTTGTACCCTACAGGTGATGTGCGTAGCCTACAGGTGATGTGCGTGTCCTACAGGTGATGTGCGTGTCCTACAGGTGATGTGCGTATCCTACAGGTGATGTGCCTATCCTACAGGTGATGTTTGTATCCTACAGGTGATGTGTGTATCCTACAGGTGATGTGTGTGTATCCTACAGGTGATGTGCGTATCCTACAGGTGATGTGCGTATCCTACAGGTGATGTGCGTGTCCTACAGGTGATGTGCGTGTCCTACAGCTGATGTGCGTGTCCTACAGCTGATGTGCGTATCTTACAGCTGATGTGCGTGTCCTACAGCTGATGTGCGTGTCCTACAGGTGATGTGTGTGTATCCTACAGTTGATGTGCGTATCCTACAGCTGATGTACGTATCCTACAGGTGATGTGTGTGTATCCTACAGGTGATGTGTGTGTATCCTACAGGTGATGTGCGTATCTTACAGCTGATGTGCGTATCTTACAGTTGATGTGCGTGTCCTACAGGTGATGTGCGTGTCCTACAGGTGATGTGTGTGTATCCTACAGGTGATGTGCGTATCCTACAGGTGATGTGCGTATCCTACAGGTGATGTGTGCGTATCCTACAGGTGATGTGTGCGTATCCTACAGGTGATGTGTGTATCCTACAGGTGATGTGTGTGTCTTACAGGTGATGTGTGTGTCTTACAGGTGATGTGCGTGTCTTACAGGTGATGTGCGTATCCTACAGGTGATGTGTGCGTATCCTACAGGTGATGTGTGTATCCTACAGGTGATGTGTGTGTCTTACAGGTGATGTGTGTGTCTTACAGGTGATGTGTGTGTCTTACAGGTGATGTGCGTATCCTACAGGTGATGTGTGTGTCTTACAGGTGATGTGTGTATCCTACAGGTGATGTGTGTATCCTACAGGTGATGTTTGTATCCTACAGGTGATGTGCGTATCCTACAGGTGATGTGCGTATCCTACAGGTGATGTGCGTATCCTACAGTTGATGTGCGTATCCTACAGTTGATGTGCGTATCCTACAGGTGATGTGCGTATCCTACAGGTGATGTGCGTATCCTACAGTTGATGTGCGTATCCTACAGGTGATGTGCGTATCTTACAGGTGATGTGCGTATCCTACAGGTGATGTGCGTATCCTACAGGTGATGTGCGTATCCTACAGGTGATGTGCGTATCCTACAGGTGATGTGCGTATCCTACAGGTGATGTGCGTATCTTACAGTTGATGTGCGTATCCTACAGTTGATGTGCGTATCCTACAGGTGATGTGTGTGTCTTACAGGTGATGTGTGTGTCTTACAGGTGATGTGTGTGTCTTACAGGTGATGTGCGTATCCTACAGGTGATGTGTGTGTCTTACAGGTGATGTGTGTGTATCCTACAGTTGATGTGCGTATCCTACAGCTGATGTACGTATCCTACAGGTGATGTGTGTGTCCTACAGGTGATGTGTGTGTATCCTACAGGTGATGTGCGTATCTTACAGTTGATGTGCGTATCCTACAGTTGATGTGCGTATCCTACAGGTGATGTGTGTGTCTTACAGGTGATGTGTGTGTCTTACAGGTGATGTGTGTGTCTTACAGGTGATGTGCGTATCCTACAGGTGATGTGTGTGTCTTACAGGTGATGTGTGTGTATCCTACAGTTGATGTGCGTATCCTACAGCTGATGTACGTATCCTACAGGTGATGTGTGTGTCCTACAGGTGATGTGTGTGTATCCTACAGGTGATGTGCGTATCTTACAGTTGATGTGCGTATCCTACAGTTGATGTGCGTATCCTACAGGTGATGTGTGTGTCTTACAGGTGATGTGTGTGTCTTACAGGTGATGTGTGTGTCTTACAGGTGATGTGCGTATCCTACAGGTGATGTGTGTGTCTTACAGGTGATGTGTGTGTATCCTACAGTTGATGTGCGTATCCTACAGCTGATGTACGTATCCTACAGGTGATGTGTGTGTCCTACAGGTGATGTGTGTGTATCCTACAGGTGATGTGTGTGTCCTACAGGTGATGTGTGTGTATCCTACAGCTGATGTACGTATCCTACAGGTGATGTGTGTGTCCTACAGGTGATGTGTGTGTATCCTACAGCTGATGTGCGTATCTTACAGCTGATGTGCGTGTCCTACAGGTGATGTGCGTGTCTCCTACAGGTGATGTGTGTGTATCCTACAGGTGATGTGCGTATCCTACAGGTGATGTGTGCGTATCCTACAGGTGATGTGTGCGTATCCTACAGGTGATGTGTGCGTATCCTACAGGTGATGTGTGCGTATCCTACAGGTGATGTGTGCGTATCCTACAGGTGATGTGTGTGTCTTACAGGTGATGTGTGTGTCTTACAGGTGATGTGCGTGTCTTACAGGTGATGTGCGTATCCTACAGGTGATGTGTGCGTATCCTACAGGTGATGTGTGTATCCTACAGGTGATGTGTGTGTCTTACAGGTGATGTGTGTGTCTTACAGGTGATGTGTGTGTCTTACAGGTGATGTGCGTGTCTTACAGGTGATGTGTGTGTCTTACAGGTGATGTGTGTGTCTTACAGGTGATGTGTGTATCCTACAGGTGATGTGTGTATCCTACAGGTGATGTTTGTATCCTACAGGTGATGTGCGTGTCCTACAGGTGATGTGCGTATCCTACAGGTGATGTGCGTATCCTACAGTTGATGTGCGTATCCTACAGTTGATGTGCGTATCCTACAGGTGATGTGCGTATCCTACAGGTGATGTGCGTATCCTACAGGTGATGTGCGTATCCTACAGTTGATGTGCGTATCTTACAGTTGATGTGCGTATCCTACAGGTGATGTGCGTATCCTACAGGTGATGTGCGTATCTTACAGTTGATGTGCGTATCTTACAGTTGATGTGCGTATCCTACAGTTGATGTGCGTATCCTACAGTTGATGTGCGTATCCTACAGTTGATGTGCGTATCTTACAGGTGATGTGCGTATCCTACAGTTGATGTGCGTATCTTACAGGTGATGTGCGTATCCTACAGTTGATGTGCGTATCCTACAGTTGATGTGCGTATCCTACAGTTGATGTGCGTATCTTACAGGTGATGTGCGTATCTTACAGTTGATGTGCGTATCTTACAGGTGATGTGCGTATCTTACAGTTGATGTGCGTATCTTACAGGTGATGTGCGTATCTTACAGTTGATGTGCGTATCCTACAGGTGATGTGCGTATCTTACAGGTGATGTGCGTATCTTACAGGTGATGTGCGTATCTTACAGGTGATGTGCGTATCTTACAGTTGATGTGCGTATCCTACAGTTGATGTGCGTATCCTACAGTTGATGTGCGTATCTTACAGGTGATGTGCGTATCTTACAGGTGATGTGCGTATCTTACAGGTGATGTGCGTATCTTACAGTTGATGTGCGTATCCTACAGGTGATGTTTGTACCCTACAGGTGATGTGCGTGTCCTACAGGTGATGTGCGTGTCCTACAGGTGATGTGCGTGTCCTACAGGTGATGTGCGTGTCCTACAGGTGATGTGTGTGTCCTACAGGTGATGTGCGTATCCTACAGGTGATGTGCGTATCCTACAGGTGATGTGCGTATCTTACAGTTGATGTGCGTATCTTACAGGTGATGTGCGTATCCTACAGGTGATGTGCGTATCTTACAGGTGATGTGCGTATCTTACAGTTGATGTGCGTATCTTACAGGTGATGTGCGTATCTTACAGTTGATGTGCGTATCCTACAGGTGATGTGCGTATCTTACAGGTGATGTGCGTATCCTACAGGTGATGTGCGTATCTTACAGGTGATGTGCGTATCTTACAGTTGATGTGCGTATCTTACAGGTGATGTGCGTATCCTACAGGTGATGTGCGTATCTTACAGGTGATGTGCGTATCTTACAGGTGATGTGCGTATCTTACAGGTGATGTGCGTGTCTTACAGGTGATGTGCGTGTCTTACAGTTGATGTGCGTATCCTACAGTTGATGTGCGTATCCTACAGTTGATGTGCGTATCTTACAGGTGATGTGCGTATCTTACAGGTGATGTGCGTATCTTACAGGTGATGTGCGTATCTTACAGGTGATGTGCGTATCTTACAGTTGATGTGCGTATCCTACAGGTGATGTTTGTACCCTACAGGTGATGTGCGTGTCCTACAGGTGATGTGCGTGTCCTACAGGTGATGTGCGTGTCCTACAGGTGATGTGCGTGTCCTACAGGTGATGTGCGTGTCCTACAGGTGATGTGCGTATCTTACAGTTGATGTGCGTATCTTACAGGTGATGTGCGTATCCTACAGGTGATGTGCGTATCTTACAGGTGATGTGCGTATCCTACAGGTGATGTGCGTATCCTACAGGTGATGTGCGTATCTTACAGTTGATGTGCGTATCCTACAGGTGATGTGCGTATCCTACAGGTGATGTGCGTATCCTACAGGTGATGTGCGTATCCTACAGGTGATGTGCGTATCCTACAGGTGATGTGCGTATCTTACAGTTGATGTGCGTATCTTACAGTTGATGTGCGTATCTTACAGTTGATGTGCGTATCCTACAGGTGATGTGCGTATCTTACAGTTGATGTGCGTATCCTACAGTTGATGTGCGTGTCCTACAGGTGATGTGCGTATCTTACAGTTGATGTGCGTATCTTACAGTTGATGTGCGTATCTTACAGTTGATGTGCGTATCCTACAGTTGATGTGCGTATCTTACAGTTGATGTGCGTATCTTACAGTTGATGTGCGTAGCCTACAGGTGATGTGCGTGTCCTACAGGTGATGTGCGTAGCCTACAGGTGATGTGCGTAGCCTACAGGTGATGTGCGTGTCCTACAGGTGATGTGCGTAGCCTACAGGTGATGTGCGTAGCCTACAGGTGATGTGCGTAGCCTACAGGTGATGTGCGTGTCCTACAGGTGATGTGCGTGTCCTACAGGTGATGTGCGTAGCCTACAGGTGATGTGCGTAGCCTACAGGTGATGTGCGTGTCCTACAGGTGATGTGCGTATCCTACAGGTGATGTGCGTATCCTACAGGTGATGTGCGTATCCTACAGGTGATGTGCGTATCCTACAGGTGATGTTTGTACCCTACAGGTGATGTGCGTAGCCTACAGGTGATGTGCGTGTCCTACAGGTGATGTGCGTGTCCTACAGGTGATGTGCGTATCCTACAGGTGATGTGCCTATCCTACAGGTGATGTTTGTATCCTACAGGTGATGTGTGTATCCTACAGGTGATGTGTGTGTATCCTACAGGTGATGTGCGTATCCTACAGGTGATGTGCGTATCCTACAGGTGATGTGCGTGTCCTACAGGTGATGTGCGTGTCCTACAGCTGATGTGCGTATCCTACAGCTGATGTGCGTATCTTACAGCTGATGTGCGTGTCCTACAGCTGATGTGCGTGTCCTACAGGTGATGTGTGTGTATCCTACAGTTGATGTGCGTATCCTACAGCTGATGTACGTATCCTACAGGTGATGTGTGTGTATCCTACAGGTGATGTGTGTGTATCCTACAGGTGATGTGCGTATCTTACAGCTGATGTGCGTATCTTACAGTTGATGTGCGTGTCCTACAGGTGATGTGCGTGTCCTACAGGTGATGTGTGTGTATCCTACAGGTGATGTGCGTATCCTACAGGTGATGTGCGTATCCTACAGGTGATGTGTGCGTATCCTACAGGTGATGTGTGCGTATCCTACAGGTGATGTGTGTATCCTACAGGTGATGTGTGTGTCTTACAGGTGATGTGTGTGTCTTACAGGTGATGTGCGTGTCTTACAGGTGATGTGCGTATCCTACAGGTGATGTGTGCGTATCCTACAGGTGATGTGTGTATCCTACAGGTGATGTGTGTGTCTTACAGGTGATGTGTGTGTCTTACAGGTGATGTGTGTGTCTTACAGGTGATGTGCGTATCCTACAGGTGATGTGTGTGTCTTACAGGTGATGTGTGTATCCTACAGGTGATGTGTGTATCCTACAGGTGATGTTTGTATCCTACAGGTGATGTGCGTATCCTACAGGTGATGTGCGTATCCTACAGGTGATGTGCGTATCCTACAGTTGATGTGCGTATCCTACAGTTGATGTGCGTATCCTACAGGTGATGTGCGTATCCTACAGGTGATGTGCGTATCCTACAGTTGATGTGCGTATCCTACAGTTGATGTGCGTATCCTACAGGTGATGTGCGTATCCTACAGGTGATGTGCGTATCTTACAGGTGATGTGCGTATCCTACAGGTGATGTGCGTATCCTACAGGTGATGTGCGTATCCTACAGGTGATGTGCGTATCCTACAGTTGATGTGCGTATCCTACAGGTGATGTGCGTATCCTACAGGTGATGTGCGTATCTTACAGTTGATGTGCGTATCCTACAGGTGATGTGCGTATCCTACAGGTGATGTGTGTATCTTACAGGTGATGTGCGTATCCTACAGGTGATGTGTGTATCTTACAGGTGATGTGCGTATCCTACAGGTGATGTGCGTATCCTACAGGTGATGTGCGTATCTTACAGGTGATGTGCGTATCCTACAGGTGATGTGCGTATCCTACAGGTGATGTGCGTATCCTACAGGTGATGTGCGTATCCTACAGGTGATGTGCGTATCCTACAGGTGATGTGCGTATCCTACAGGTGATGTGCGTATCCTACAGGTGATGTGTGTATCTTACAGGTGATGTGCGTATCCTACAGGTGATGTGTGTATCTTACAGGTGATGTGCGTATCCTACAGGTGATGTGTGTATCTTACAGGTGATGTGCGTATCTTACAGTTGATGTGCGTATCCTACAGGTGATGTGCGTATCCTACAGGTGATGTGCGTATCTTACAGTTGATGTGCGTATCCTACAGGTGATGTGCGTATCCTACAGGTGATGTGCGTATCCTACAGGTGATGTGCGTATCCTACAGTTGATGTGTGTATCCTACAGGTGATGTGCGTATCCTACAGTTGATGTGCGTATCCTACAGTTGATGTGCGTATCCTACAGTTGATGTGCGTATCCTACAGGTGATGTGCGTATCCTACAGGTGATGTGCGTATCCTACAGTTGATGTGCGTATCCTACAGTTGATGTGCGTATCCTACAGGTGATGTGCGTATCCTACAGGTGATGTGCGTATCCTACAGTTGATGTGCGTATCCTACAGGTGATGTGCGTATCCTACAGGTGATGTGCGTATCCTACAGTTGATGTGCGTATCCTACAGTTGATGTGCGTATCCTACAGGTGATGTGCGTATCCTACAGTTGATGTGCGTATCCTACAGTTGATGTGCGTATCCTACAGGTGATGTGCGTATCCTACAGGTGATGTGCGTATCCTACAGTTGATGTGCGTATCCTACAGGTGATGTGCGTATCTTACAGTTGATGTGCGTATCCTACAGGTGATGTGCGTATCCTACAGGTGATGTGCGTATCCTACAGGTGATGTGCGTATCCTACAGGTGATGTGCGTATCCTACAGGTGATGTGCGTATCCTACAGGTGATGTGCGTATCCTACAGGTGATGTGCGTATCCTACAGGTGATGTGCGTATCCTACAGGTGATGTGCGTATCTTACAGTTGATGTGCGTATCCTACAGTTGATGTGCGTATCCTACAGGTGATGTGCGTATCCTACAGGTGATGTGCGTATCCTACAGGTGATGTGCGTATCTTACAGTTGATGTGCGTATCCTACAGTTGATGTGCGTATCCTACAGGTGATGTGTGTGTCTTACAGGTGATGTGTGTGTCTTACAGGTGATGTGTGTGTCTTACAGGTGATGTGCGTATCCTACAGGTGATGTGTGTGTCTTACAGGTGATGTGTGTGTATCCTACAGTTGATGTGCGTATCCTACAGCTGATGTACGTATCCTACAGGTGATGTGTGTGTCCTACAGGTGATGTGTGTGTATCCTACAGGTGATGTGCGTATCTTACAGTTGATGTGCGTATCCTACAGTTGATGTGCGTATCCTACAGGTGATGTGTGTGTCTTACAGGTGATGTGTGTGTCTTACAGGTGATGTGTGTGTCTTACAGGTGATGTGCGTATCCTACAGGTGATGTGTGTGTCTTACAGGTGATGTGTGTGTATCCTACAGTTGATGTGCGTATCCTACAGCTGATGTACGTATCCTACAGGTGATGTGTGTGTCCTACAGGTGATGTGTGTGTATCCTACAGGTGATGTGCGTATCTTACAGTTGATGTGCGTATCCTACAGTTGATGTGCGTATCCTACAGGTGATGTGTGTGTCTTACAGGTGATGTGTGTGTCTTACAGGTGATGTGTGTGTCTTACAGGTGATGTGCGTATCCTACAGGTGATGTGTGTGTCTTACAGGTGATGTGTGTGTATCCTACAGTTGATGTGCGTATCCTACAGCTGATGTACGTATCCTACAGGTGATGTGTGTGTCCTACAGGTGATGTGTGTGTATCCTACAGGTGATGTGTGTGTCCTACAGGTGATGTGTGTGTATCCTACAGCTGATGTACGTATCCTACAGGTGATGTGTGTGTCCTACAGGTGATGTGTGTGTATCCTACAGCTGATGTGCGTATCTTACAGCTGATGTGCGTGTCCTACAGGTGATGTGCGTGTCTCCTACAGGTGATGTGTGTGTATCCTACAGGTGATGTGCGTATCCTACAGGTGATGTGTGCGTATCCTACAGGTGATGTGTGCGTATCCTACAGGTGATGTGTGCGTATCCTACAGGTGATGTGTGCGTATCCTACAGGTGATGTGTGCGTATCCTACAGGTGATGTGTGTGTCTTACAGGTGATGTGTGTGTCTTACAGGTGATGTGCGTGTCTTACAGGTGATGTGCGTATCCTACAGGTGATGTGTGCGTATCCTACAGGTGATGTGTGTATCCTACAGGTGATGTGTGTGTCTTACAGGTGATGTGTGTGTCTTACAGGTGATGTGTGTGTCTTACAGGTGATGTGCGTGTCTTACAGGTGATGTGTGTGTCTTACAGGTGATGTGTGTGTCTTACAGGTGATGTGTGTATCCTACAGGTGATGTGTGTATCCTACAGGTGATGTTTGTATCCTACAGGTGATGTGCGTGTCCTACAGGTGATGTGCGTATCCTACAGGTGATGTGCGTATCCTACAGTTGATGTGCGTATCCTACAGTTGATGTGCGTATCCTACAGGTGATGTGCGTATCCTACAGGTGATGTGCGTATCCTACAGGTGATGTGCGTATCCTACAGTTGATGTGCGTATCCTACAGTTGATGTGCGTATCCTACAGGTGATGTGCGTATCCTACAGGTGATGTGCGTATCTTACAGGTGATGTGCGTATCCTACAGGTGATGTGCGTATCCTACAGGTGATGTGCGTATCCTACAGGTGATGTGCGTATCCTACAGTTGATGTGCGTATCCTACAGGTGATGTGCGTATCCTACAGGTGATGTGCGTATCTTACAGTTGATGTGCGTATCCTACAGGTGATGTGCGTATCCTACAGGTGATGTGCGTATCTTACAGGTGATGTGCGTATCCTACAGGTGATGTGTGTATCTTACAGGTGATGTGCGTATCCTACAGGTGATGTGTGTATCCTACAGGTGATGTGCGTATCTTACAGGTGATGTGCGTATCCTACAGGTGATGTGTGTATCCTACAGGTGATGTGCGTATCCTACAGGTGATGTGCGTATCCTACAGGTGATGTGTGTATCCTACAGGTGATGTGCGTATCCTACAGGTGATGTGCGTATCCTACAGGTGATGTGCGTATCCTACAGTTGATGTGCGTATCCTACAGGTGATGTGCGTATCCTACAGGTGATGTGCGTATCCTACAGGTGATGTGCGTATCCTACAGGTGATGTGCGTATCTTACAGGTGATGTGCGTATCTTACAGGTGATGTGCGTATCCTACAGGTGATGTGCGTATCTTACAGGTGATGTGCGTATCTTACAGGTGATGTGCGTATCCTACAGGTGATGTGCGTATCCTACAGGTGATGTGCGTATCCTACAGGTGATGTGCGTATCTTACAGGTGATGTGCGTATCCTACAGGTGATGTGCGTATCTTACAGGTGATGTGCGTATCTTACAGGTGATGTGCGTATCCTACAGGTGATGTGCGTATCCTACAGGTGATGTGCGTATCCTACAGGTGATGTGCGTATCCTACAGGTGATGTGCGTATCTTACAGGTGATGTGCGTATCCTACAGGTGATGTGCGTATCCTACAGGTGATGTGCGTATCCTACAGGTGATGTGTGTATCTTACAGGTGATGTGCGTATCTTACAGTTGATGTGCGTATCCTACAGGTGATGTGCGTATCCTACAGGTGATGTGCGTATCCTACAGTTGATGTGCGTATCCTACAGGTGATGTGCGTATCCTACAGTTGATGTGCGTATCCTACAGTTGATGTGCGTATCCTACAGTTGATGTGCGTATCCTACAGGTGATGTGCGTATCCTACAGGTGATGTGCGTATCCTACAGTTGATGTGCGTATCCTACAGTTGATGTGCGTATCCTACAGGTGATGTGCGTATCCTACAGGTGATGTGCGTATCCTACAGTTGATGTGCGTATCCTACAGGTGATGTGCGTATCCTACAGGTGATGTGCGTATCCTACAGTTGATGTGCGTATCCTACAGGTGATGTGCGTATCCTACAGTTGATGTGCGTATCCTACAGTTGATGTGCGTATCCTACAGGTGATGTGCGTATCCTACAGGTGATGTGCGTATCTTACAGTTGATGTGCGTATCCTACAGGTGATGTGCGTATCCTACAGGTGATGTGCGTATCCTACAGGTGATGTGCGTATCTTACAGGTGATGTGCGTATCCTACAGGTGATGTGCGTATCCTACAGGTGATGTGCGTATCTTACAGTTGATGTGCGTATCCTACAGTTGATGTGCGTATCCTACAGGTGATGTGCGTATCCTACAGGTGATGTGCGTATCCTACAGGTGATGTGCGTATCCTACAGGTGATGTGCGTATCTTACAGTTGATGTGCGTATCCTACAGTTGATGTGCGTATCCTACAGGTGATGTGCGTATCCTACAGGTGATGTGCGTATCCTACAGGTGATGTGCGTATCCTACAGGTGATGTGCGTATCTTACAGTTGATGTGCGTATCTTACAGTTGATGTGCGTATCCTACAGTTGATGTGCGTATCCTACAGGTGATGTGCGTATCCTACAGGTGATGTGCGTATCTTACAGTTGATGTGCGTATCCTACAGTTGATGTGCGTATCCTACAGGTGATGTGCGTATCCTACAGGTGATGTGCGTATCCTACAGGTGATGTGCGTATCCTACAGTTGATGTGCGTATCCTACAGGTGATGTGCGTATCCTACAGGTGATGTGCGTATCTTACAGGTGATGTGCGTATCTTACAGTTGATGTGCGTATCTTACAGTTGATGTGCGTATCCTACAGGTGATGTGCGTATCCTACAGGTGATGTGCGTATCTTACAGTTGATGTGCGTATCTTACAGTTGATGTGCGTATCCTACAGTTGATGTGCGTATCCTACAGTTGATGTGCGTATCCTACAGTTGATGTGCGTATCTTACAGGTGATGTGCGTATCCTACAGTTGATGTGCGTATCTTACAGGTGATGTGCGTATCCTACAGTTGATGTGCGTATCCTACAGTTGATGTGCGTATCTTACAGTTGATGTGCGTATCTTACAGGTGATGTGCGTATCTTACAGTTGATGTGCGTATCTTACAGGTGATGTGCGTATCTTACAGTTGATGTGTGTATCTTACAGGTGATGTGCGTATCTTACAGTTGATGTGTGTATCCTACAGGTGATGTGCGTATCCTACAGGTGATGTGCGTATCTTACAGTTGATGTGTGTATCCTACAGGTGATGTGCGTATCTTACAGTTGATGTGCGTATCCTACATGTGATGTGCGTATCCTACAGGTGATGTGCGTATCCTACAGGTGATGTGCGTATCCTACAGGTGATGTGCGTATCCTACAGGTGATGTGCGTATCTTACAGTTGATGTGCGTATCTTACAGTTGATGTGCGTATCTTACAGTTGATGTGCGTATCCTACAGGTGATGTGCGTATCTTACAGTTGATGTGCGTATCCTACAGTTGATGTGCGTGTCCTACAGGTGATGTGCGTATCTTACAGTTGATGTGCGTATCTTACAGTTGATGTGCGTATCTTACAGTTGATGTGCGTATCCTACAGTTGATGTGCGTATCTTACAGTTGATGTGCGTATCTTACAGTTGATGTGCGTAGCCTACAGGTGATGTGCGTGTCCTACAGGTGATGTGCGTAGCCTACAGGTGATGTGCGTAGCCTACAGGTGATGTGCGTGTCCTACAGGTGATGTGCGTAGCCTACAGGTGATGTGCGTAGCCTACAGGTGATGTGCGTGTCCTACAGGTGATGTGCGTGTCCTACAGGTGATGTGCGTGTCCTACAGGTGATGTTTGTACCCTACAGGTGATGTGCGTACCCTACAGGTGATGTGCGTATCCTACAGGTGATGTGCGTATCCTACAGGTGATGTGTGTATCCTACAGGTGATGTGCGTATCCTACAGGTGATGTGCGTATCCTACAGGTGATGTGCGTATCTTACAGGTGATGTGCGTATCCTACAGGTGATGTTTGTACCCTACAGGTGATGTGCGTAGCCTACAGGTGATGTGCGTAGCCTACAAGTGATGTGCGTGTCCTACAGGTGATGTGCGTGTCCTACAGGTGATGTGTGTGTCCTACAGGTGATGTGCGTATCCTACAGGTGATGTGCGTATCCTACAGGTGATGTGCGTGTCCTACAGGTGATGTGCGTATCCTACAGGTGATGTGCGTATCCTACAGGTGATGTGCGTATCTTACAGTTGATGTGCGTATCTTACAGGTGATGTGCGTATCCTACAGGTGATGTGCGTATCTTACAGGTGATGTGCGTATCTTACAGGTGATGTGCGTATCTTACAGGTGATGTGCGTATCCTACAGGTGATGTGCGTATCCTACAGGTGATGTGCGTATCCTACAGGTGATGTGCGTATCTTACAGGTGATGTGCGTATCCTACAGGTGATGTGCGTATCCTACAGGTGATGTGCGTATCTTACAGTTGATGTGCGTATCTTACAGGTGATGTGCGTATCCTACAGGTGATGTGCGTATCTTACAGTTGATGTGCGTATCTTACAGGTGATGTGCGTATCCTACAGGTGATGTGCGTATCTTACAGTTGATGTGCGTATCTTACAGGTGATGTGCGTATCCTACAGGTGATGTGCGTATCTTACAGTTGATGTGCGTATCCTACAGGTGATGTGCGTATCTTACAGTTGATGTGCGTATCTTACAGTTGATGTGCGTATCTTACAGGTGATGTGCGTATCTTACAGGTGATGTGCGTATCTTACAGTTGATGTGCGTATCTTACAGTTGATGTGCGTATCCTACAGGTGATGTGCGTATCTTACAGGTGATGTGCGTATCTTACAGGTGATGTGCGTATCTTACAGGTGATGTGCGTATCTTACAGGTGATGTGCGTATCTTACAGGTGATGTGCGTATCCTACAGGTGATGTGCGTATCTTACAGTTGATGTGCGTATCTTACAGGTGATGTGCGTATCCTACAGGTGATGTGCGTATCTTACAGTTGATGTGCGTATCTTACAGGTGATGTGCGTATCCTACAGGTGATGTGCGTATCCTACAGGTGATGTGCGTATCCTACAGGTGATGTGCGTATCTTACAGTTGATGTGCGTATCTTACAGTTGATGTGCGTATCCTACAGGTGATGTGCGTATCTTACAGTTGATGTGCGTATCCTACAGGTGATGTGCGTATCCTACAGGTGATGTGCGTATCCTACAGGTGATGTGCGTATCCTACAGGTGATGTGCGTATCTTACAGTTGATGTGCGTATCCTACAGGTGATGTGCGTATCTTACAGTTGATGTGCGTATCCTACAGGTGATGTGCGTATCCTACAGGTGATGTGCGTATCCTACAGGTGATGTGCGTATCTTACAGTTGATGTGCGTATCTTACAGGTGATGTGCGTATCTTACAGTTGATGTGCGTATCCTACAGGTGATGTGCGTATCCTACAGGTGATGTGCGTATCTTACAGTTGATGTGCGTATCCTACAGGTGATGTGCGTATCTTACAGTTGATGTGCGTATCCTACAGGTGATGTGCGTATCCTACAGGTGATGTGCGTATCCTACAGGTGATGTGCGTATCCTACAGGTGATGTGCGTATCTTACAGTTGATGTGCGTATCTTACAGTTGATGTGCGTATCCTACAGGTGATGTGCGTATCTTACAGTTGATGTGCGTATCCTACAGGTGATGTGCGTATCCTACAGTTGATGTGCGTATCCTACAGTTGATGTGCGTATCCTACAGTTGATGTGCGTATCTTACAGTTGATGTGCGTATCCTACAGTTGATGTGCGTATCCTACAGTTGATGTGCGTATCCTACAGTTGATGTGCGTATCCTACAGTTGATGTGCGTATCCTACAGTTGATGTGCGTATCTTACAGTTGATGTGCGTATCCTACAGTTGATGTGCGTATCCTACAGGTGATGTGCGTATCCTACAGGTGATGTGCGTATCCTACAGTTGATGTGCGTATCTTACAGGTGATGTGCGTATCCTACAGGTGATGTGCGTATCTTACAGGTGATGTGCGTATCTTACAGCTGATGTGCGTATCTTACAGTTGATGTGCGTATCCTACAGCTGATGTGCGTATCTTACAGTTGATGTGCGTATCTTACAGTTGATGTGCGTGTCCTACAGGTGATGTGCGTGTCCTACAGGTGATGTGCGTATCCTACAGGTGATGTGCGTGTCCTACAGTTGATGTGCGTGTCCTACAGGTGATGTGCGTATCCTACAGGTGATGTTTGTATCCTACAGGTGATGTGTGTATCCTACAGGTGATGTGTGTATCCTACAGGTGATGTGTGTA
The DNA here is from genome assembly GCA_032164185.1 of Moxostoma hubbsi. Lineage (NCBI taxonomy): Eukaryota > Metazoa > Chordata > Actinopteri > Cypriniformes > Catostomidae > Moxostoma > Moxostoma hubbsi. The sequence goes on along the minus strand of JAVLUX010000195.1, from coordinate 198,401 downwards.
TCCTACAGGTGATGTTTGTACCCTACAGGTGATGTGCGTATCCTACAGGTGATGTGCGTATCCTACAGGTGATGTGCGTATCCTACAGGTGATGTGCTTATCCTACAGGTGATGTGCGTATCCTACAGGTGATGTGCGTATCCTACAGGTGATGTGCGTATCTTACAGGTGATGTGCGTGTCCTACAGGTGATGTGCGTGTCCTACAGGTGATGTGCGTGTCTTACAGGTGATGTGTGTGTCCTACAGGTGATGTGCGTGTCCTACAGGTGATGTGTGTGTCTTACAGGTGATGTGTGTGTCCTACAGGTGATGTGCGTATCCTACAGGTGATGTGTGTGTCTTACAGGTGATGTGTGTGTCTTACAGGTGATGTGTGTGTCTTACAGGTGATGTGTGTGTCTTACAGGTGATGTGCGTGTCCTACAGGTGATGTGCGTATCCTACAGTTGATGTGCGTATCCTACAGTTGATGTGCGTATCCTACAGGTGATGTGCGTATCCTACAGGTGATGTGCGTATCCTACAGGTGATGTGCGTATCCTACAGTTGATGTGCGTATCTTACAGTTGATGTGCGTATCCTACAGGTGATGTGCGTATCCTACAGGTGATGTGCGTATCTTACAGTTGATGTGCGTATCTTACAGTTGATGTGCGTATCCTACAGTTGATGTGCGTATCCTACAGTTGATGTGCGTATCCTACAGTTGATGTGCGTATCTTACAGGTGATGTGCGTATCCTACAGTTGATGTGCGTATCTTACAGGTGATGTGCGTATCCTACAGTTGATGTGCGTATCCTACAGTTGATGTGCGTATCCTACAGTTGATGTGCGTATCTTACAGGTGATGTGCGTATCTTACAGTTGATGTGCGTATCTTACAGGTGATGTGCGTATCTTACAGTTGATGTGCGTATCTTACAGGTGATGTGCGTATCTTACAGTTGATGTGCGTATCCTACAGGTGATGTGCGTATCTTACAGGTGATGTGCGTATCTTACAGGTGATGTGCGTATCTTACAGGTGATGTGCGTATCTTACAGTTGATGTGCGTATCCTACAGTTGATGTGCGTATCCTACAGTTGATGTGCGTATCTTACAGGTGATGTGCGTATCTTACAGGTGATGTGCGTATCTTACAGGTGATGTGCGTATCTTACAGTTGATGTGCGTATCCTACAGGTGATGTTTGTACCCTACAGGTGATGTGCGTGTCCTACAGGTGATGTGCGTGTCCTACAGGTGATGTGCGTGTCCTACAGGTGATGTGCGTGTCCTACAGGTGATGTGTGTGTCCTACAGGTGATGTGCGTATCCTACAGGTGATGTGCGTATCCTACAGGTGATGTGCGTATCTTACAGTTGATGTGCGTATCTTACAGGTGATGTGCGTATCCTACAGGTGATGTGCGTATCTTACAGGTGATGTGCGTATCTTACAGTTGATGTGCGTATCTTACAGGTGATGTGCGTATCTTACAGTTGATGTGCGTATCCTACAGGTGATGTGCGTATCTTACAGGTGATGTGCGTATCCTACAGGTGATGTGCGTATCTTACAGGTGATGTGCGTATCTTACAGTTGATGTGCGTATCTTACAGGTGATGTGCGTATCCTACAGGTGATGTGCGTATCTTACAGGTGATGTGCGTATCTTACAGGTGATGTGCGTATCTTACAGGTGATGTGCGTGTCTTACAGGTGATGTGCGTGTCTTACAGTTGATGTGCGTATCCTACAGTTGATGTGCGTATCCTACAGTTGATGTGCGTATCTTACAGGTGATGTGCGTATCTTACAGGTGATGTGCGTATCTTACAGGTGATGTGCGTATCTTACAGGTGATGTGCGTATCTTACAGTTGATGTGCGTATCCTACAGGTGATGTTTGTACCCTACAGGTGATGTGCGTGTCCTACAGGTGATGTGCGTGTCCTACAGGTGATGTGCGTGTCCTACAGGTGATGTGCGTGTCCTACAGGTGATGTGCGTATCCTACAGGTGATGTGCGTATCTTACAGTTGATGTGCGTATCTTACAGGTGATGTGCGTATCCTACAGGTGATGTGCGTATCTTACAGGTGATGTGCGTATCCTACAGGTGATGTGCGTATCCTACAGGTGATGTGCGTATCTTACAGTTGATGTGCGTATCCTACAGGTGATGTGCGTATCCTACAGGTGATGTGCGTATCCTACAGGTGATGTGCGTATCCTACAGGTGATGTGCGTATCCTACAGGTGATGTGCGTATCTTACAGTTGATGTGCGTATCTTACAGTTGATGTGCGTATCTTACAGTTGATGTGCGTATCCTACAGGTGATGTGCGTATCTTACAGTTGATGTGCGTATCCTACAGTTGATGTGCGTGTCCTACAGGTGATGTGCGTATCTTACAGTTGATGTGCGTATCTTACAGTTGATGTGCGTATCTTACAGTTGATGTGCGTATCCTACAGTTGATGTGCGTATCTTACAGTTGATGTGCGTATCTTACAGTTGATGTGCGTAGCCTACAGGTGATGTGCGTGTCCTACAGGTGATGTGCGTAGCCTACAGGTGATGTGCGTAGCCTACAGGTGATGTGCGTGTCCTACAGGTGATGTGCGTAGCCTACAGGTGATGTGCGTAGCCTACAGGTGATGTGCGTAGCCTACAGGTGATGTGCGTGTCCTACAGGTGATGTGCGTATCCTACAGGTGATGTGCGTAGCCTACAGGTGATGTGCGTAGCCTACAGGTGATGTGCGTGTCCTACAGGTGATGTGCGTATCCTACAGGTGATGTGCGTATCCTACAGGTGATGTGCGTATCCTACAGGTGATGTGCGTATCTTACAGGTGATGTGCGTATCCTACAGGTGATGTTTGTACCCTACAGGTGATGTGCGTAGCCTACAGGTGATGTGCGTGTCCTACAGGTGATGTGCGTGTCCTACAGGTGATGTGCGTATCCTACAGGTGATGTGCCTATCCTACAGGTGATGTTTGTATCCTACAGGTGATGTGTGTATCCTACAGGTGATGTGTGTGTATCCTACAGGTGATGTGCGTATCCTACAGGTGATGTGCGTATCCTACAGGTGATGTGCGTGTCCTACAGGTGATGTGCGTGTCCTACAGCTGATGTGCGTATCCTACAGCTGATGTGCGTATCTTACAGCTGATGTGCGTGTCCTACAGCTGATGTGCGTGTCCTACAGGTGATGTGTGTGTATCCTACAGTTGATGTGCGTATCCTACAGCTGATGTACGTATCCTACAGGTGATGTGTGTGTATCCTACAGGTGATGTGTGTGTATCCTACAGGTGATGTGCGTATCTTACAGCTGATGTGCGTATCTTACAGTTGATGTGCGTGTCCTACAGGTGATGTGCGTGTCCTACAGGTGATGTGTGTGTATCCTACAGGTGATGTGCGTATCCTACAGGTGATGTGCGTATCCTACAGGTGATGTGTGCGTATCCTACAGGTGATGTGTGCGTATCCTACAGGTGATGTGTGTATCCTACAGGTGATGTGTGTGTCTTACAGGTGATGTGTGTGTCTTACAGGTGATGTGCGTGTCTTACAGGTGATGTGCGTATCCTACAGGTGATGTGTGCGTATCCTACAGGTGATGTGTGTATCCTACAGGTGATGTGTGTGTCTTACAGGTGATGTGTGTGTCTTACAGGTGATGTGTGTGTCTTACAGGTGATGTGCGTATCCTACAGGTGATGTGTGTGTCTTACAGGTGATGTGTGTATCCTACAGGTGATGTGTGTATCCTACAGGTGATGTTTGTATCCTACAGGTGATGTGCGTATCCTACAGGTGATGTGCGTATCCTACAGGTGATGTGCGTATCCTACAGTTGATGTGCGTATCCTACAGTTGATGTGCGTATCCTACAGGTGATGTGCGTATCCTACAGGTGATGTGCGTATCCTACAGTTGATGTGCGTATCCTACAGTTGATGTGCGTATCCTACAGGTGATGTGCGTATCCTACAGGTGATGTGCGTATCTTACAGGTGATGTGCGTATCCTACAGGTGATGTGCGTATCCTACAGGTGATGTGCGTATCCTACAGGTGATGTGCGTATCCTACAGTTGATGTGCGTATCCTACAGGTGATGTGCGTATCCTACAGGTGATGTGCGTATCTTACAGTTGATGTGCGTATCCTACAGGTGATGTGCGTATCCTACAGGTGATGTGTGTATCTTACAGGTGATGTGCGTATCCTACAGGTGATGTGTGTATCTTACAGGTGATGTGCGTATCCTACAGGTGATGTGTGTATCCTACAGGTGATGTGCGTATCTTACAGGTGATGTGCGTATCCTACAGGTGATGTGCGTATCCTACAGGTGATGTGCGTATCCTACAGGTGATGTGCGTATCCTACAGGTGATGTGCGTATCCTACAGGTGATGTGCGTATCCTACAGGTGATGTGCGTATCCTACAGGTGATGTGCGTATCCTACAGGTGATGTGCGTATCCTACAGTTGATGTGCGTATCCTACAGGTGATGTGTGTATCTTACAGGTGATGTGCGTATCCTACAGGTGATGTGTGTATCTTACAGGTGATGTGCGTATCCTACAGGTGATGTGTGTATCTTACAGGTGATGTGCGTATCTTACAGTTGATGTGCGTATCCTACAGGTGATGTGCGTATCCTACAGGTGATGTGCGTATCTTACAGTTGATGTGCGTATCCTACAGGTGATGTGCGTATCCTACAGGTGATGTGCGTATCCTACAGGTGATGTGCGTATCCTACAGTTGATGTGTGTATCCTACAGGTGATGTGCGTATCCTACAGTTGATGTGCGTATCCTACAGTTGATGTGCGTATCCTACAGTTGATGTGCGTATCCTACAGGTGATGTGCGTATCCTACAGGTGATGTGCGTATCCTACAGTTGATGTGCGTATCCTACAGTTGATGTGCGTATCCTACAGGTGATGTGCGTATCCTACAGGTGATGTGCGTATCCTACAGTTGATGTGCGTATCCTACAGGTGATGTGCGTATCCTACAGGTGATGTGCGTATCCTACAGTTGATGTGCGTATCCTACAGTTGATGTGCGTATCCTACAGGTGATGTGCGTATCCTACAGTTGATGTGCGTATCCTACAGTTGATGTGCGTATCCTACAGGTGATGTGCGTATCCTACAGGTGATGTGCGTATCCTACAGTTGATGTGCGTATCCTACAGGTGATGTGCGTATCTTACAGTTGATGTGCGTATCCTACAGGTGATGTGCGTATCCTACAGGTGATGTGCGTATCCTACAGGTGATGTGCGTATCCTACAGGTGATGTGCGTATCCTACAGGTGATGTGCGTATCTTACAGTTGATGTGCGTATCCTACAGTTGATGTGCGTATCCTACAGGTGATGTGCGTATCCTACAGGTGATGTGCGTATCCTACAGGTGATGTGCGTATCTTACAGTTGATGTGCGTATCCTACAGTTGATGTGCGTATCCTACAGGTGATGTGTGTGTCTTACAGGTGATGTGTGTGTCTTACAGGTGATGTGTGTGTCTTACAGGTGATGTGCGTATCCTACAGGTGATGTGTGTGTCTTACAGGTGATGTGTGTGTATCCTACAGTTGATGTGCGTATCCTACAGCTGATGTACGTATCCTACAGGTGATGTGTGTGTCCTACAGGTGATGTGTGTGTATCCTACAGGTGATGTGCGTATCTTACAGTTGATGTGCGTATCCTACAGTTGATGTGCGTATCCTACAGGTGATGTGTGTGTCTTACAGGTGATGTGTGTGTCTTACAGGTGATGTGTGTGTCTTACAGGTGATGTGCGTATCCTACAGGTGATGTGTGTGTCTTACAGGTGATGTGTGTGTATCCTACAGTTGATGTGCGTATCCTACAGCTGATGTACGTATCCTACAGGTGATGTGTGTGTCCTACAGGTGATGTGTGTGTATCCTACAGGTGATGTGCGTATCTTACAGTTGATGTGCGTATCCTACAGTTGATGTGCGTATCCTACAGGTGATGTGTGTGTCTTACAGGTGATGTGTGTGTCTTACAGGTGATGTGTGTGTCTTACAGGTGATGTGCGTATCCTACAGGTGATGTGTGTGTCTTACAGGTGATGTGTGTGTATCCTACAGTTGATGTGCGTATCCTACAGCTGATGTACGTATCCTACAGGTGATGTGTGTGTCCTACAGGTGATGTGTGTGTATCCTACAGGTGATGTGTGTGTCCTACAGGTGATGTGTGTGTATCCTACAGCTGATGTACGTATCCTACAGGTGATGTGTGTGTCCTACAGGTGATGTGTGTGTATCCTACAGCTGATGTGCGTATCTTACAGCTGATGTGCGTGTCCTACAGGTGATGTGCGTGTCTCCTACAGGTGATGTGTGTGTATCCTACAGGTGATGTGCGTATCCTACAGGTGATGTGTGCGTATCCTACAGGTGATGTGTGCGTATCCTACAGGTGATGTGTGCGTATCCTACAGGTGATGTGTGCGTATCCTACAGGTGATGTGTGCGTATCCTACAGGTGATGTGTGTGTCTTACAGGTGATGTGTGTGTCTTACAGGTGATGTGCGTGTCTTACAGGTGATGTGCGTATCCTACAGGTGATGTGTGCGTATCCTACAGGTGATGTGTGTGTCTTACAGGTGATGTGTGTGTCTTACAGGTGATGTGTGTGTCTTACAGGTGATGTGCGTGTCTTACAGGTGATGTGTGTGTCTTACAGGTGATGTGTGTGTCTTACAGGTGATGTGTGTATCCTACAGGTGATGTGTGTATCCTACAGGTGATGTTTGTATCCTACAGGTGATGTGCGTGTCCTACAGGTGATGTGCGTATCCTACAGGTGATGTGCGTATCCTACAGTTGATGTGCGTATCCTACAGTTGATGTGCGTATCCTACAGGTGATGTGCGTATCCTACAGGTGATGTGCGTATCCTACAGGTGATGTGCGTATCCTACAGTTGATGTGCGTATCCTACAGTTGATGTGCGTATCCTACAGGTGATGTGCGTATCCTACAGGTGATGTGCGTATCTTACAGGTGATGTGCGTATCCTACAGGTGATGTGCGTATCCTACAGGTGATGTGCGTATCCTACAGGTGATGTGCGTATCCTACAGTTGATGTGCGTATCCTACAGGTGATGTGCGTATCCTACAGGTGATGTGCGTATCTTACAGTTGATGTGCGTATCCTACAGGTGATGTGCGTATCCTACAGGTGATGTGCGTATCTTACAGGTGATGTGCGTATCCTACAGGTGATGTGTGTATCTTACAGGTGATGTGCGTATCCTACAGGTGATGTGTGTATCCTACAGGTGATGTGCGTATCTTACAGGTGATGTGCGTATCCTACAGGTGATGTGTGTATCCTACAGGTGATGTGCGTATCCTACAGGTGATGTGCGTATCCTACAGGTGATGTGTGTATCCTACAGGTGATGTGCGTATCCTACAGGTGATGTGCGTATCCTACAGGTGATGTGCGTATCTTACAGTTGATGTGCGTATCCTACAGGTGATGTGCGTATCCTACAGGTGATGTGCGTATCCTACAGGTGATGTGCGTATCTTACAGGTGATGTGCGTATCTTACAGGTGATGTGCGTATCTTACAGGTGATGTGCGTATCTTACAGGTGATGTGCGTATCCTACAGGTGATGTGCGTATCTTACAGGTGATGTGCGTATCTTACAGGTGATGTGCGTATCTTACAGTTGATGTGCGTATCCTACAGGTGATGTGCGTATCCTACAGGTGATGTGCGTATCCTACAGGTGATGTGCGTATCCTACAGGTGATGTGCGTATCTTACAGTTGATGTGCGTATCCTACAGGTGATGTGCGTATCCTACAGGTGATGTGCGTATCCTACAGGTGATGTGCGTATCTTACAGGTGATGTGCGTATCTTACAGGTGATGTGCGTATCCTACAGGTGATGTGCGTATCTTACAGGTGATGTGCGTATCTTACAGGTGATGTGCGTATCCTACAGGTGATGTGCGTATCCTACAGGTGATGTGCGTATCCTACAGGTGATGTGCGTATCTTACAGGTGATGTGCGTATCCTACAGGTGATGTGCGTATCTTACAGGTGATGTGCGTATCTTACAGGTGATGTGCGTATCCTACAGGTGATGTGCGTATCCTACAGGTGATGTGCGTATCCTACAGGTGATGTGCGTATCCTACAGGTGATGTGCGTATCTTACAGGTGATGTGCGTATCCTACAGGTGATGTGCGTATCCTACAGGTGATGTGCGTATCCTACAGGTGATGTGTGTATCTTACAGGTGATGTGCGTATCTTACAGTTGATGTGCGTATCCTACAGGTGATGTGCGTATCCTACAGGTGATGTGCGTATCCTACAGTTGATGTGCGTATCCTACAGGTGATGTGCGTATCCTACAGTTGATGTGCGTATCCTACAGTTGATGTGCGTATCCTACAGTTGATGTGCGTATCCTACAGGTGATGTGCGTATCCTACAGGTGATGTGCGTATCCTACAGTTGATGTGCGTATCCTACAGTTGATGTGCGTATCCTACAGGTGATGTGCGTATCCTACAGGTGATGTGCGTATCCTACAGTTGATGTGCGTATCCTACAGGTGATGTGCGTATCCTACAGGTGATGTGCGTATCCTACAGTTGATGTGCGTATCCTACAGGTGATGTGCGTATCCTACAGTTGATGTGCGTATCCTACAGTTGATGTGCGTATCCTACAGGTGATGTGCGTATCCTACAGGTGATGTGCGTATCTTACAGTTGATGTGCGTATCCTACAGGTGATGTGCGTATCCTACAGGTGATGTGCGTATCCTACAGGTGATGTGCGTATCTTACAGGTGATGTGCGTATCCTACAGGTGATGTGCGTATCCTACAGGTGATGTGCGTATCTTACAGTTGATGTGCGTATCCTACAGTTGATGTGCGTATCCTACAGGTGATGTGTGTATCCTACAGGTGATGTGCGTATCCTACAGGTGATGTGCGTATCCTACAGGTGATGTGCGTATCCTACAGGTGATGTGCGTATCCTACAGTTGATGTGCGTATCCTACAGGTGATGTGTGTATCCTACAGGTGATGTGTGTATCCTACAGGTGATGTGCGTATCCTACAGGTGATGTGCGTATCCTACAGGTGATGTGTGTATCCTACAGGTGATGTGCGTATCCTACAGGTGATGTGCGTATCCTACAGGTGATGTGCGTATCCTACAGTTGATGTGCGTATCCTACAGGTGATGTGTGTATCCTACAGGTGATGTGTGTATCCTACAGGTGATGTGTGTATCCTACAGTTGATGTGCGTATCCTACAGGTGATGTGTGTATCCTACAGGTGATGTGCGTATCCTACAGGTGATGTGTGTATCCTACAGGTGATGTGCGTATCCTACAGGTGATGTGCGTATCCTACAGGTGATGTGCGTATCCTACAGTTGATGTGCGTATCCTACAGGTGATGTGTGTATCCTACAGGTGATGTGCGTATCCTACAGGTGATGTGCGTATCCTACAGGTGATGTGCGTATCCTACAGGTGATGTGCGTATCTTACAGTTGATGTGCGTATCCTACAGTTGATGTGCGTATCCTACAGGTGATGTGCGTATCCTACAGGTGATGTGCGTATCCTACAGGTGATGTGCGTATCCTACAGGTGATGTGCGTATCTTACAGTTGATGTGCGTATCTTACAGTTGATGTGCGTATCCTACAGTTGATGTGCGTATCCTACAGGTGATGTGCGTATCCTACAGGTGATGTGCGTATCTTACAGTTGATGTGCGTATCCTACAGTTGATGTGCGTATCCTACAGGTGATGTGCGTATCCTACAGGTGATGTGCGTATCCTACAGGTGATGTGCGTATCCTACAGTTGATGTGCGTATCCTACAGGTGATGTGCGTATCCTACAGGTGATGTGCGTATCTTACAGGTGATGTGCGTATCTTACAGTTGATGTGCGTATCTTACAGTTGATGTGCGTATCCTACAGGTGATGTGCGTATCCTACAGGTGATGTGCGTATCTTACAGTTGATGTGCGTATCTTACAGTTGATGTGCGTATCCTACAGTTGATGTGCGTATCCTACAGTTGATGTGCGTATCCTACAGTTGATGTGCGTATCTTACAGGTGATGTGCGTATCCTACAGTTGATGTGCGTATCTTACAGGTGATGTGCGTATCCTACAGTTGATGTGCGTATCCTACAGTTGATGTGCGTATCTTACAGTTGATGTGCGTATCTTACAGGTGATGTGCGTATCTTACAGTTGATGTGCGTATCTTACAGGTGATGTGCGTATCTTACAGTTGATGTGTGTATCTTACAGGTGATGTGCGTATCTTACAGTTGATGTGTGTATCCTACAGGTGATGTGCGTATCCTACAGGTGATGTGCGTATCTTACAGTTGATGTGTGTATCCTACAGGTGATGTGCGTATCTTACAGTTGATGTGCGTATCCTACATGTGATGTGCGTATCCTACAGGTGATGTGCGTATCCTACAGGTGATGTGCGTATCCTACAGGTGATGTGCGTATCCTACAGGTGATGTGCGTATCTTACAGTTGATGTGCGTATCTTACAGTTGATGTGCGTATCTTACAGTTGATGTGCGTATCCTACAGGTGATGTGCGTATCTTACAGTTGATGTGCGTATCCTACAGTTGATGTGCGTGTCCTACAGGTGATGTGCGTATCTTACAGTTGATGTGCGTATCTTACAGTTGATGTGCGTATCTTACAGTTGATGTGCGTATCCTACAGTTGATGTGCGTATCTTACAGTTGATGTGCGTATCTTACAGTTGATGTGCGTAGCCTACAGGTGATGTGCGTGTCCTACAGGTGATGTGCGTAGCCTACAGGTGATGTGCGTAGCCTACAGGTGATGTGCGTGTCCTACAGGTGATGTGCGTAGCCTACAGGTGATGTGCGTAGCCTACAGGTGATGTGCGTGTCCTACAGGTGATGTGCGTGTCCTACAGGTGATGTGCGTGTCCTACAGGTGATGTTTGTACCCTACAGGTGATGTGCGTACCCTACAGGTGATGTGCGTATCCTACAGGTGATGTGCGTATCCTACAGGTGATGTGTGTATCCTACAGGTGATGTGCGTATCCTACAGGTGATGTGCGTATCCTACAGGTGATGTGCGTATCTTACAGGTGATGTGCGTATCCTACAGGTGATGTTTGTACCCTACAGGTGATGTGCGTAGCCTACAGGTGATGTGCGTAGCCTACAAGTGATGTGCGTGTCCTACAGGTGATGTGCGTGTCCTACAGGTGATGTGTGTGTCCTACAGGTGATGTGCGTATCCTACAGGTGATGTGCGTATCCTACAGGTGATGTGCGTGTCCTACAGGTGATGTGCGTATCCTACAGGTGATGTGCGTATCCTACAGGTGATGTGCGTATCTTACAGTTGATGTGCGTATCTTACAGGTGATGTGCGTATCCTACAGGTGATGTGCGTATCTTACAGGTGATGTGCGTATCTTACAGGTGATGTGCGTATCTTACAGGTGATGTGCGTATCCTACAGGTGATGTGCGTATCCTACAGGTGATGTGCGTATCCTACAGGTGATGTGCGTATCTTACAGGTGATGTGCGTATCCTACAGGTGATGTGCGTATCCTACAGGTGATGTGCGTATCTTACAGTTGATGTGCGTATCTTACAGGTGATGTGCGTATCCTACAGGTGATGTGCGTATCTTACAGTTGATGTGCGTATCTTACAGGTGATGTGCGTATCCTACAGGTGATGTGCGTATCTTACAGTTGATGTGCGTATCTTACAGGTGATGTGCGTATCCTACAGGTGATGTGCGTATCTTACAGTTGATGTGCGTATCCTACAGGTGATGTGCGTATCTTACAGTTGATGTGCGTATCTTACAGTTGATGTGCGTATCTTACAGGTGATGTGCGTATCTTACAGGTGATGTGCGTATCTTACAGTTGATGTGCGTATCTTACAGTTGATGTGCGTATCCTACAGGTGATGTGCGTATCTTACAGGTGATGTGCGTATCTTACAGGTGATGTGCGTATCTTACAGGTGATGTGCGTATCTTACAGGTGATGTGCGTATCTTACAGGTGATGTGCGTATCTTACAGGTGATGTGCGTATCTTACAGGTGATGTGCGTATCTTACAGGTGATGTGCGTATCCTACAGGTGATGTGCGTATCTTACAGTTGATGTGCGTATCTTACAGGTGATGTGCGTATCCTACAGGTGATGTGCGTATCTTACAGTTGATGTGCGTATCTTACAGGTGATGTGCGTATCCTACAGGTGATGTGCGTATCCTACAGGTGATGTGCGTATCCTACAGGTGATGTGCGTATCTTACAGTTGATGTGCGTATCTTACAGTTGATGTGCGTATCCTACAGGTGATGTGCGTATCTTACAGTTGATGTGCGTATCCTACAGGTGATGTGCGTATCCTACAGGTGATGTGCGTATCCTACAGGTGATGTGCGTATCCTACAGGTGATGTGCGTATCTTACAGTTGATGTGCGTATCCTACAGGTGATGTGCGTATCTTACAGTTGATGTGCGTATCCTACAGGTGATGTGCGTATCCTACAGGTGATGTGCGTATCCTACAGGTGATGTGCGTATCTTACAGTTGATGTGCGTATCTTACAGGTGATGTGCGTATCTTACAGTTGATGTGCGTATCCTACAGGTGATGTGCGTATCCTACAGGTGATGTGCGTATCTTACAGTTGATGTGCGTATCCTACAGGTGATGTGCGTATCTTACAGTTGATGTGCGTATCCTACAGGTGATGTGCGTATCCTACAGGTGATGTGCGTATCCTACAGGTGATGTGCGTATCCTACAGGTGATGTGCGTATCTTACAGTTGATGTGCGTATCTTACAGTTGATGTGCGTATCCTACAGGTGATGTGCGTATCTTACAGTTGATGTGCGTATCCTACAGGTGATGTGCGTATCCTACAGTTGATGTGCGTATCCTACAGTTGATGTGCGTATCCTACAGTTGATGTGCGTATCTTACAGTTGATGTGCGTATCCTACAGGTGATGTGCGTATCTTACAGTTGATGTGCGTATCCTACAGGTGATGTGCGTATCCTACAGGTGATGTGCGTATCCTACAGTTGATGTGCGTATCCTACAGTTGATGTGCGTATCCTACAGTTGATGTGCGTATCCTACAGTTGATGTGCGTATCCTACAGTTGATGTGCGTATCCTACAGTTGATGTGCGTATCTTACAGTTGATGTGCGTATCCTACAGTTGATGTGCGTATCCTACAGGTGATGTGCGTATCCTACAGGTGATGTGCGTATCCTACAGTTGATGTGCGTATCTTACAGGTGATGTGCGTATCCTACAGGTGATGTGCGTATCTTACAGGTGATGTGCGTATCTTACAGCTGATGTGCGTATCTTACAGTTGATGTGCGTATCCTACAGCTGATGTGCGTATCTTACAGTTGATGTGCGTATCTTACAGTTGATGTGCGTGTCCTACAGGTGATGTGCGTGTCCTACAGGTGATGTGCGTATCCTACAGGTGATGTGCGTGTCCTACAGTTGATGTGCGTGTCCTACAGGTGATGTGCGTATCCTACAGGTGATGTTTGTATCCTACAGGTGATGTGTGTATCCTACAGGTGATGTGTGTATCCTACAGGTGATGTGTGTATCCTACAGGTGATGTGTGTATCCTACAGGTGATGTTTGTACCCTACAGGTGATGTGCGTATCCTACAGGTGATGTGCGTATCCTACAGGTGATGTGCGTATCCTACAGGTGATGTGCTTATCCTACAGGTGATGTGCGTATCCTACAGGTGATGTGCGTATCCTACAGGTGATGTGCGTATCTTACAGGTGATGTGCGTGTCCTACAGGTGATGTGCGTGTCCTACAGGTGATGTGCGTGTCTTACAGGTGATGTGTGTGTCCTACAGGTGATGTGCGTGTCCTACAGGTGATGTGTGTGTCTTACAGGTGATGTGTGTGTCCTACAGGTGATGTGCGTATCCTACAGGTGATGTGTGTGTCTTACAGGTGATGTGTGTGTCTTACAGGTGATGTGTGTGTCTTACAGGTGATGTGTGTGTCTTACAGGTGATGTGCGTGTCCTACAGGTGATGTGCGTGTCCTACAGGTGATGTGAGTGTCCTACAGGTGATGTGAGTGTCCTACAGGTGATGTGCGTATCCTACCGGTGATGTACGTATCCTACAGGTGATGTGAGTGTCCTACAGGTGATGTGAGTGTCCTACAGGTGATGTGTGTGTATCCTACAGGTGATGTGTGTGTTTTTCTCCATGATAATTGAGCTTTTTGAAAACGGACTCCAAAGTGGATACATTTGAAAATGCTGTTTTCACGTTGTAGTGTGGAATGTGAAAACAGATGTATCTGAAAATGATGATGTATTTGTTGTCATGTCATGCAGTCATGTGATCTTTCCAACCAAGACAATCAAGATGGCGGCCCGTGTTATAGCGGTGCTGTTGTGCCTGATACTCACTTTGAAAGCGTTTTTTAAACATAAATATTACTTTGAACAACCATCACATTGCGTTCCTTCAAAGGCGAAGGGAAGTTTACTTTGAATTGCTGTCCAGTGATGGAACATGAGGACAATTGCGTCTCAGACCGTACACGCAACATAGATTATCCGCTTGCGCAGTGACACAATTTAAGCATTTTCATACGTTTCAGCGTGGACGAGCAACTTCTGCAAAACAGTTGAAAACGCTAGTTTGGCGGAGAGCGTTTTGAAATGAAAACGTTTTCTAATGTATGTCCCTTTAATTTTAATATAAGCGCTAAAAGATCTCTGGAGTAGAAGAGTTTCCTAGCTTAGTGTGTGTGTGTGTGTGTGTGTGTGTGTGTGTGTACAGTGTATATATAAATATAAGGGCTTGCATTTAATACATGAAGATAGTCATGGATGCCTTCATTTGGAATACGAGAGTCTTGAGGTCACTTGGAAACAATCAATGTGTTTGACCTTTGAACTTGTGTTGACACTGTGGACGTCTTCAGCCTGTGCTGCGTCCCATCAACTAGCGCTGGTCACATATGCCGCATTATTTCTCTGCCGTGAGCATCCACAGGAAAACACGCTGAACTGACGGATGATGTGCATTTGTAGTTTGATGAATGAAACTTGCCCAATTCATCTTCACTAAACATTTGTGTTTTTCCAGTATCCAGACAGAGATGTCCAGTGTCCGTTCATGAGGGAGGTAATGTTTCCTTTACAATAATGAAATCACAATGAAATTATAATTCGAATAACTTGACTGTGACGTGGATTGACGACATGTTTCGGATCGTCTGTGATTCACTCTTCGGGATTTACGAGTCTTCAGGATGAATTTTAAGTTGTCTTGTGTGTTTAGCAAGAACTAAAAACTACATCGTTTCATTTCGGTTCGTTTAATTATATCAGTTATAAACCAGTTAATAACGTCGTTTTTAAAGTGACATTATTCTGCAGTAATGAGTGAAATGTCAAGTGCAGCGTTGCCAGATCTCACAAGAGAAACAAACAAGCCCAAAACGAGACGTGACTCACCAAAATAAGCCAAAATAAGCCAAAATAAGCCATTGCATTTGTCCCTGTGCTGGATTACAGGCATATGTTAATTAACACTTAATGATCATTTTAATTACAGATCTGCTTCTCAGTCAAAACCCGATTAGCATCAAATCTCACGATAATTCAGTGAAGAAACAACTGAGGAATGAACTTTGACCTCTAATAATGATTTCTCTCCAGAACGATTGAAAATCACTTTGTTCCTGTTTTCAGTTTTTGTTTCGTTTCTTGAACCGTTTTTAGTCCCTGATGTTGAGCAGCTGCTGTCAGCATGGAAATACTCCATGATTTAAAGTCCTACAATTAAGAGCGACGCGGCATCATTTATAAGAGCTGCACATTTCCGAGTTTGATGGTTTATCCAGGTTTAGATTGTGCTGGATGTTAAAGTGGTTTTATCGAGAGGAGAAGCAGGAACGAGTCGCATCAGTGTTGATATAAACATGACCTTTAACTGCAACCGAGCCGCTCAACATTGATTTAATGCAGCAGATTTTACTATGACAGAAGCCTCATATAATCACATTTATCAGTCCTGCCGGTTCAATACATTCATCTTATAAAGCCACGGAAGCAAAAGTATTATTGCACAACACTGATTCACTCATTGACATCTCACAGTCACAGATGCAGTTGTTGGATGATATTATTCAACAGAAGTTTTTCATTGTGCTTCATCTCTTCATTTCAGTCTTTAATGTCTTTTATTGTTCTCACGACGCTTGTGTTCTTTCATGGTTTGACTCTGACGTGGATCTTCATTAGAGGAACGTGACGTCACAGCAGCGCGAGTCTCCATGTTTTCAGCATCATTAGCTCATGCGTCGCTCGTTCTCAGCCAATTAAACCCTTGAAACGAGCGCTAGAGGAAGACAGCGGCTGACACATCACAAATGCCAGCGCGATCATTATGAATAAAAACACTCTTCTGCTCTTTAATTGAGAGATTTTAAGAAGCTGTCGCCTGCAGAATCACTTTGAATACTGATTCCAGTTCAGTCGGAGAAAGGAGGTTATTTTTACATCTTCCTGATTAAAATGTGTCCTTTATTCAATGTTCAGTTCAAACATTGATGTTTTGAGTCATTTTGTGGTTCAGTTTCATCAGTGGATTTCTTCAGTGTTGGAATACTTCTAGAATAAAATGTGTCATTAGTTTCACGCTCGGATTCGTTCACTGGGCGCTTGATGCATATTGAACTGCTGAAACCATCATCTGATTGGCTGTTACAGAACGTCACGTGACTGTCCGGGTAACGTTGAGTTTAGTCTGAGCAAACTCTGGGTTTTTGTGTTGAACTACACAACCACTTCTTATACTTCTATATACTGTGTGTGTGTGTGTGTGTGTGTGTGTGTGTGTGTGTGTGAGAGTGTGTGTGTGTGTGTGTGTAAGAGTGAGTGTGTGGGTGTGTGTGTGGGTGTGTGTGTGTGTGTGTGTGTGAGTGTGTGTGTGTGTGTGTGTGTGTGTGTGTGTGTGTGTGTGAGTGCGTGTGAGTGTGTGTGTGTGTCTGTATACATTGACCAGCCAAAACATTAAAGCACATGTCTAATATTGTGTAGGTGCCCCTTGTGCCACCACAACAGTGCCAACCCGCATCTGAGAACAGCATTCAGAGATGAGATTCTTCAGCACAATTGTACAGAGCAGTTATCTGAGTTACTGCAGACTTTACCAGTTAAACCAGTCTGACATTCTCTGTTGACCTCATCAGCAAGTGTTTCATACAGAGAACTTCCGATCACTTAATGTGTTTTTAAATTCTAGAGACCAACAATCATGCCAACAATCATGCCACGGTCCAAATCTCTGAGATCACATTTTCCCCATTCTGATGGTGGATGTGAACATTAACTGAAGCTCCTGACCCGTATCTGCATGATTTTATGCATTGCTGCAAAACAATTGCCCTTCCAAATAATCCAATGATATGCCATAGACTCAAGTGTGTTTGTGTGTGTGTGTGTGTGTGTGTGTGTGTGTGTGAGAGTGTGTGTGAGTGAGTGAGTGAGTGAGTGTGTGTGTGTGTGTGTTCGTGTGTGTGCAGGTGAGTTTCAGTGTGTTGATTGTGTGTTTTATTGATTAATTACACAACTGACCTCCTCTTTCATGACTTTGTATAGAAAATTGCAATAAAATCCAGTTTGTTAATTTTATGTTATTTCTGTGAATCAGCATCAGTAATAACACACAGAATACTGCAACACACACTCACAAGAATTCATTCAATTATAAAACACATGATACAGATGTTTACAAAATTATTTTTTTAATGTTTATTCATAGAGACAATTTTCATTGTTTCCTTGAACTGTATGACATTAAACACGTAATTAAGCAGATATTAAAACATTACAGCAATAACATTAATAACCTCAATGACATCATAAACAAAAGTCATGAACGGATTTACTACTACATAGTTATTATAAACACATTAACACACTATCTCTGAGCATTTCATTTTTTTATTGCACTTTAACTCAATATATTGCACAGTTTAAAAATATGTCGATGTTTGTCTTTCATGACATTTAAGCACATAAAATAAACTTAAAGTCTACAAACACATCACAGTGATTTAAACTAGTACTGAATCCTCTGTACGCACACACACACACGCGCACACACACACACACACACACACACACACACACACACACACATACACACACACACACACACATACACACACTCTCACACACACACACACTCACACACACTCTCACACACACATACACACACTCACAACACTCTCTCACACACACACACACACACACACACACTCACACACACATACACACTCTCACACACACACACACTCACACACACTCTCACACACACACACACTCACACACACACTCACACAAACACACACAAACACACACACACACACAAACACACTCACACACTCACACAAACACACACACACACACACACACACTCACACACACACACTGGTTACTCCGTACACAAATACATCTACATTAATTCCTTAATCTGTTAGTAATCAGAATATGTTAATATATTAATATGTTAATGAACATTTAAATATAAATCAATAATGCAACAGGAGTTTTACACCTAATCAATGAATCATGAAACTCAGTAAAGAGTTGATTCATGTAATATAAATATAATCTAAGAACTTCTTAAATGAAGATATTATAATATTTTTGTTGCTGTGAAAATAAGAACGAATCTTTGACGTCTGACCACAAATAAATATAAACAATTAATACAATCTAATAACCTCAATAAAATAATTTATGTCTGGTTATAATGTATCTATTCTCAGATGGGATATTTCCGTTTACAGTCTGACATATTTAAATGTGTTCACAGGAAGTTCCTGTAAAGGGTTTCGTCATGATCAAATATGTGATTTTAATAAATCTGAACATGAAGAATCCAATTAAAATCAGATCTGTAAATCGCAGCTGTAGTTAAACGTGTAGCGAGCGCTGATGTTTGATGAATATTCAGATTTAGCAGCATCACGGTTACACGTAATTTAGCATGCTAACGTGTTTTATGCTCATGTCAATGAGATCCAGTATCACTTTGATTTTGTTGTTATAGGATGTTTTTAAAGGGTGTTTGAGGCTACTGATGATGTTATTTTACCGTGTGTGTGATCACAGCTCTTATCTGCATCACACATGTTCCTCATGTCCTGAAGCGCCCGAGCGACGGCCGTCACAAACGCAGCTGAACACGTGTTTTTACTGTCTCTGAAGCTGGACACACTGAACATGATGTGATCGGCCTGCGGGTTGTAACACACGCCGTAACCGTCAGGAGTCACTGGACCGTAACAACAAAACATCTCCACCGCGGTGGGAACCTGGAAGAACAAACATCATAAAAGATTTTTAATTTACCATCATCGACACATGAAATACTGCCAATATCCCACGATAAAGACATTCAACTCTAAAGTTTACGTTTGTCTCAGGCAGGTGCCAGTTTCATTCCGTACTGTCTCTCCCATCGAAACACAAATCAATATTTCATGTGCAGTTCTTGATTTGAGGATATCTGTTCACTGTCAGGGTTTATTTTGGTTGACTGCACATTAATCTTGATGTCGTTATTTTCGTCCGCTCTCACCTGACTGGTGGACAGGATGAAGTTGTTACTGATTCGATACGTTTCATCGGAGAAAATCTCTGGCACCTCCATTTTCATCTCCTTGGCCACTTCTCGTAGTCCTAGTAAGTGATTGTCTGTCCCCATTCCTGTGATGGCCTGCAGACGAACGAAACGAACCATCAGCAAACAGACAAAACGAATCATCAGCAAACAGACAAAACGAATCATCAGCAAACAGACTAAATGAATCATCAGCAAACAGACGAAACGAATCATCAGCAAACAGACGAAATGAATCATCAGCAAACAGACGAAACGAATCATCAGCAAACAGACGAAACGAATCATCAGCAAACAGATGAAACAAATCATCAGCAAACAGACGAAATGAATCATCAGCAAACAGACGAAACGAATCATCAGCAAACAGACGAAACGAATCATCAGCAAACAGACAAAATGAACCATCAGCAAACAGACAAAACGAAACGAACCATCAGCAAACAGACGAAATGAATCATCAGCAAACAGACGAAATGAATCATCAGCAAACAGACGAACGAAACGAATCATCAGCAAACAGACGAAATGAACCATCAGCAAACAGGCGAAACGAATCATCAGCAAACAGACGAAATGAATCTACAGACATCAGACATGCGTGTTCTCACCTGAACTGTGATTTGAGTCTGAGTGTTTACAGCCGCTCGCAGTTTGTCCATCCTCTCTGTGTCCTGAACAGAATTAAACAATACGATTGTAATGTGAGTTTAACGGCAAATATTGTATGTATTCTCGGTCGCAGTAATGTGGGAATAAAGAGCAAATCTGGAACCTGAACGGATGTTGCGTCGTCCGTCATGAGCTTCACAAACGCTACAGCTTCAGGAGTCGCCGAGCGAATGTTTTCCACACGACCCTCACGGAAGCGCCGGAGAGAAGCGCTCTCATAGGTGGAGACCGTCCTGCTGTGACATCTGACAAAAACACAAACATCACGAGGTGTTCCAGAAAGGGTCATTTTCATCAACGCTAGTAAAGGTTCACCTGTAGAAGGCCAGCTGTAGAGACACCTGAATGAATGCATCAGGACTCATTTTCTGCTGTTTGATGAACTCCTTCCCATAAACATCAAAGGTGAAAACATTCATGTCCAGATTCTTCACGAGTCTAGAGAGAAGATTGTTCAATTAAAGTCTGAAGATGTTGAGTTCATCCTCAACAAATCAGAAACTGGTGTGAAAGTTCTGCATGATTATTCACTGCTTTGCCAGGTTGTTAATAGCAGGTTGTTAATAGCAGGTTGTTAATAGCAGGTTGTTAATAACAGGTTGTTAATAGCAGGTTGTTAATTGCAGGTTGTTAATAGCAGGTTGTTAATAGCAGGTTGTTAATAGCAGGTTGTTAATTGCAGGTTGTTAATAACAGGTTGTTAATAGCAGATTGTTTATAGCAGGTTGTTAATAGCAGGTTGTTAATTGCAGGTTGTTAATAGCAGATTGCTTATAGCAGGTTGTTAATTGCAGGTTGTTAATAACAGGTTGTTAATAGCAGCTTGTTAATTGCAGGTTGTTAATAACAGGTTGTTAATAACAGCTTGTTAATTGCAGGTTGTTAATAACAGGTTGTTAATAGCAGGTTGTTAATAGCAGATTGTTTATAGCAGGTTGTTAATAGCAGGTTGTTAATAGCAGGTTGTTAATTGCAGGTTGTTAATAGCAGATTGTTAATAGCAGATTGTTTATAGCAGGTTGTTAATTGCAGGTTGTTAATAGCAGGTTGTTAATAACAGGTTGTTAATAGCAGGTTGTTAATTGCAGGTTGTTAATTGCAGGTTGTTAATAGCAGGTTGTTAATAACAGGTTGTTAATAGCAGTTTGTTAATAACAGGTTGTTAATAGCAGGTTGTTAATAGCAGATTGTTAATAGCAGATTGTTAATAACCGGTTATTAATAGCAGATTGTTTATAGCAGGTTGTAGCAGGTTGTTAATTGCAGGTTGTTAATTGCAGGTTGTTAATAGCAGGTTGTTAATTGCAGGTTGTTAATAGCAGGTTGTTAATAGCAGGTTGTTAATAACAGGTTGTTAATAGCAGGTTGTTAATAGCAGATTGTTAATAGCAGATTGTTAATAGCAGATTGTTAATAACCGGTTATTAATAGCAGGTTGTTAATTGCAGGTTGTTAATAGCAGGTTGTTAATTGCAGGTTGTTAATTGCAGGTTTTTAATTGCAGGTTGTTAATAACAGATTGTTTATAGCAGGTTGTTAATAGCAGGTTGTTAATTGCAGGTTGTTAATAACAGGTTGTTAATAGCAGGTTGTTAATTGCAGGTTGTTAATAACAGGTTGTAATAACAGGTTGTAATAACAGCTTGTTAATTGCAGGTTGTTAATAGCAGGTTGTTAATTGCAGGTTGTTAATAGCAGATTGTTAATAGCAGGTTGTTAATTGCAGGTTGTTAATAACAGCTTGTTAATTGCAGGTTGTTAATAACAGGTTGTTAATAACAGGTTGTTAATAACAGGTTGTTAATAGCAGGTTGTTAATTGCAGGTTGTTAATTGCAGGTTGTTAATAGCAGTTTGTTAATAACAGGTTGTTAATAACAGGTTGTTAATAACAGGTTGTTAATAGCAGGTTGTTAATAGCAGGTTGTTAATTGCAGGTTGTTAATAGCAGGTTGTTAATAGCAGGTTGTTAATAGCAGGTTGTTAATTGCAGGTTGTTAATAGCAGATTGTTTATAGCAGGTTGTTAATTGCAGGTTGTTAATAACAGCTTGTTAATTGCAGGTTGTTAATAACAGGTTGTTAATAACAGCTTGTTAATTGCAGGTTGTTAATAACAGGTTGTTAATAGCAGGTTGTTAATAGCAGGTTGTTAATAGCAGATTGTTTATAGCAGGTTGTTAATAGCAGGTTGTTAATAGCAGGTTGTTAATAGCAGATTGTTTATAGCAGGTTGTTAATTGCAGGTTGTTAATAGCAGGTTGTTAATAACAGGTTGTTAATAGCAGGTTGTTAATAGCAGGTTGTTAATTGCAGGTTGTTAATTGCAGGTTGTTAATTGCAGGTTGTTAATAACAGGTTGTTAATAGCAGTTTGTTAATAACAGGTTGTTAATAACAGGTTGTTAATAGCAGATTGTTAATAGCAGATTGTTAATAACCGGTTATTAATAGCAGATTGTTTATAGCAGGTTGTTAATAACAGGTTGTTAATAGCAGGTTGTTAATTGCAGGTTGTTAATAACAGGTTGTTAATAGCAGGTTGTTAATTGCAGGTTGTTAATAGCAGGTTGTTAATAGCAGGTTGTTAATAGCAGGTTGTTAATAACAGGTTGTTAATAGCAGGTTGTTAATAGCAGATTGTTAATAGCAGATTGTTAATAACCGGTTATTAATAGCAGATTGTTTATAGCAGGTTGTTGCAGGTTGTTAATAGCAGGTTGTTAATTGCAGGTTGTTAATAACAGGTTGTTAATAGCAGGTTGTTAATTGCAGGTTGTTAATAGCAGGTTGTTAATAACAGGTTGTTAATAGCAGGTTGTTAATAACAGGTTGTTAATAGCAGGTTGTTAATAGCAGATTGTTAATAGCAGATTGTTAATAACCGGTTATTAATAGCAGGTTGTTAATAGCAGGTTGTTAATTGCAGGTTGTTAATAGCAGGTTGTTAATTGCAGGTTTTTAATTGCAGGTTGTTAATAACAGATTGTTTATAGCAGGTTGTTAATAGCAGGTTGTTAATTGCAGGTTGTTAATAACAGGTTGTTAATAGCAGGTTGTTAATTGCAGGTTGTTAATAGCAGGTTGTTAATAACAGGTTGTAATAACAGCTTGTTAATTGCAGGTTGTTAATAGCAGGTTGTTAATTGCAGGTTGTTAATAGCAGATTGTTAATAGCAGGTTGTTAATTGCAGGTTGTTAATAACAGGTTGTTAATAACAGGTTGTTAATAGCAGGTTGTTAATAACAGGTTGTTAATAGCAGGTTGTTAATAGCAGGTTGTTAATAGCAGGTTGTTAATAGCAGTTTGTTAATAACAGGTTGTTAATAACAGGTTGTTAATAGCAGGTTGTTAATAACAGGTTGTTAATAGCAGGTTGTTAATTGCAGGTTGTTAATAGCAGGTTGTTAATAGCAGGTTGTTAATAACAGGTTGTTAATTGCAGGTTGTTAATAGCAGATTGTTTATAGCAGGTTGTTAATTGCAGGTTGTTAATTGCAGGTTGTTAATTGCAGGTTGTTAATAGCAGATTGTTAATTGCAGGTTGTTAATTGCAGATTGTTTATAGCAGGTTGTTAATTGCAGGTTGTTAATTGCAGGTTGTTAATAGCAGGTTGTTAATAACAGGTTGTTAATTGCAGGTTGTTAATTGCAGGTTGTTAATAACAGGTTGTTAATAACAGCTTGTTAATTGCAGGTTGTTAATTGCAGGTTGTTAATAGCACTGGGATTACATAGTTGGTAACTGGTAAACATGTTGATAAAACAAATAATTAAAAAAGCACATCTGAACTCATCCTTCTGTTGATGGGTACGACGACATAAAGTTCTGTTTTCTTTTCACAGGTGTGTGTGTGTGTTGAGTGTGTGTGTGTGTGTGTGTGGTAAATGTAAGTGTGTAAGTGTGTGTGTTGAGTGTGTGTGTGTGTGGTAAATGTGAGTGTGTGTGTGTGTGTGTAAATGTAAGTGTGTTGAGTGAGCGTGTGTGTGTGTGTGTGTGTGTGTAAATGTAAGTGTGTAAGTGTGTGTGTTGAGTGAGTGTGTGTGTGTAAGTGTGTGTGTGTGTGTGTGTCTGTGTAAGTGTGAGTGTGTGTGTGTGTGTGTGTGTGTGTGTGTAAATGTAAGTGTGTGTGTGTGTTGAGTGAGTGAGTGAGTGTGTGTGTGTGTAAATGTAAGTGTGTGTGTTTGTGTAACTGTGAGTGTGTGTGTGTGTGTGTGTGTGTGTGTGTGTGTGTGTGTAAATGTAAGTGTGTAAGTGTGTGTGTTGAGTGAGTGAGTGAGTGAGTGAGTGTGTGTGTGTAAATGTAAGTGTGAGTGTGTGTGTAAATGTAAGTGTGTAAGTGTGTGTGTTGTGTGTGTGTTGTGTGTGTGTTGTGTGTGTGTGTGTGTGTGCGTGTAAATGTAAGTGTGTGTGTTGAGTGTCACCTGTGCAGGTGTTCTGCGGCTGAAGCCAGCGAGTCGTGAATCTGAGGTGAACATTTCCAAAGTAATCTGCGCGGATGAGGAAGTTCAGAGTCGCTGCGGCTTGAGATCGGCTCACATGAGCTCCGACTGCACGAGAGAAACATCCGTCAGTTCAGATCAAACATTCTCATAAACCACTCATCAAGCTTGAGTTTTAATGTCTTCATCACACCACACAACTGACCGACCTGTTCATCATGTCACAGACTGTAAGAGTTCAAAGAGTAAGAGAGACGCTGCTCCTATAAATGTGTCCTGTTCATGAGTGACTTCAGCTTTATTGAACAGAAACCGCTGCAGATGTGTGTTGTGATGTTGCAGGTGTATTTGTGTTTACCAACATGTTTTTTAGGATATATTCGGCACACTGCACCAGAACGATGCCTTCAAACGGGGAGTGTTCACACACGACTCCACATACACCATCTAACCCGACCACAAACTGAGAGAAACACACACAGAGGGGCTGTTCACAACGATTCATGATGTCATTTGGTTCTTCACTGGGTTAATCTGATGTTCATTCATATTTCAGATACAGTGTGTCATGTTTGTGTCACTAAACATAATTGTGGATTCATGAATGATGTTTTCAAACAGGTTTCCCAACACTCCCCCCATCTGCCATTGGTCAGAGAACAGAAAGTCCCGCCCCAAACGCACCGTTGAGTGAGAAGTCGTCACAGTGTTCACGAGGTATTTTAACATCACTGATGTGACAGACAGCAGATGGAAAGTGTTTTCATTTACTGTGTTCAGTTTTACCTGTAGAGGTTTGTCGTACCAGCGGTTCGCCCCGTTTTGATCAGGTCCTCCTCCGTGCAGCATCAGCGCAGCTCTGTTGGCGTCGCTCGGCTCGAGTCCCGTCGGATCATCCAGACAGACGACACACATGCAGCGCTCCATCAGATCCAGAGACGCTCTGT
>JAVLUX010000195.1:165000-167500 GCA_032164185.1 Moxostoma hubbsi | reverse complement strand
ATACATCTGAATACTGACATCATTTCTTAAATTAATCTCACGTCACACAGGAGTGAAATAATCCGTCTGGCTGCTCTTTATCCAATAATAAAGCCTAAATTAGGATTTGGTGCAGATATGCGAATCACACTTATAATGGAGTGGGTTAAAAACACAAATACAAAAAGGTATTTTAAATTCACATCATATCAATAATACAATCATATCCAATATGCTACAGTCACGAAATTCTAGAGAAGTTATTTAAATAATAACTTAGAAACTTCTTAAAGTTATCTCGAGTAAATGAAAGATGAGAACAGAGAAACCGCTCACCTGTTCATCAGCGATCGGTGGAGAAACAGAGAGACAGTCAGTCAGACAGACAGATAAACTGAGCGAGTGTCTCTCTCTCAATGCTGCTTCGGTGTCTGTCAGTCGCTCGTGTGTGTGTGTGTGTGTGTGTGTGTGTGTGTGTGTGTCTGTGACTCCTCCCATCACAGTAGGACTGATGCACTTTACAGGTGCTGCTGTTTCTTCTATTTCACCAAGTTATTCAATTCACAAAACATGTGCAAAAACTGACTAATGGTAGATGCATAGTCTACATAACACACACACACACTTACACACACACACACACACACACACACACACACTTACACACACACACTCACGCGCACACACACACTCACACACTCACACACTCACACACTCACTCTCACACACACACTCACACACTCACACACATGTGCACACACACACATGTGCACACTCACGCGCACACACACACACACACACTCACACACTCACACACTCACTCTCACACACACACTCACACACTCACACACATGTGCACACACACACATGTGCACACTCACGCGCACACACACACACACACTCGCACACAATCACACACATATACACACACACACACAATCACTCACACACACACACAATCACACACACTCATACACACACACACTCACACTCTCACACACACTTAATTATGATAAACTGGTTAATTAATGTTATCATTATGCTCATGTAAATAAATAATTAATGTTTACATGCATTATTTTATATTTCCTGTCCAATGGGGATTTAAGCGTTAATTTGTTCTTTTTATTAAAACGCTGTTTTATTGTATATTACATCATAAATGTTACTATCATAATTGTCTGCATTCTAGAAGAGTCTGAAGAGATCTTCGTTTGAATCTGCACAAAGTTGCTAAAAGTGAAATCGACAAATTTCACAAACTTTAAACTGGAAACAACATAAAGAGAATTTCACAACGTCAGTTTATAGATAATAAACTCTAATGACACATTCACATTTATTTCAATTGTTTTATTCACGCATCTACAAACTTGATCACGATTTCTACACACAGTTTCGCGCTCAGACACAGTTTATATCGAATCATAGAAGAGATTAAAGACCGTCATGGATAAATATTGCACATCACATCATGAATGTTTGCGGCACAGTCCCGTTAAATGTACTCGGGACCGGACGACTCTTCCTCTGAACGCTCGAAGAATCCGTTCTCATCCACGGGACACACGTTACTCGTCGCGGTGCTCAACCCTTTCCGCTTCCGTTTGCGCTCTTCCATCTGAATGGTGTCGTAGAGTCCCGTCGGTCCATCCTCCAGCAGCACATTTCTCTCCGAGTGAGACGGTTTCATCTGGCACACGGAACGCAGGAACAGCAGAACCGGCGCGTAAAGCACGTTAACCAAACCCATACCGAGATTTAACTGAACAAAGCCCAGGTTATGCACGATCTGTCCCGCTACTACAGGTCCCATAGCGTACGCCAGAGAGTACGAGATATCTGCGATGGCGTAAACGCTCCCGTACACCGACACATGACGCACGTCCACCAGAAACGCCAGAGTGGGCAACAGTGCCGTGTCCACCAGAGCGATGCCAAAGCAGATGCCACACAGGGGGAAGATTAACTGGGTGAAGTTTCTGCACGCCGGGACAGTGCAGGAGCTGGCCCCTATGATGACCATACCCAGAGCACCGTAGAACCACTGGAGGTTCGGGAACTTCGCCGCCAGTTTCACCGTCATATAAACACCCAACACGTGCGGGAAGAACGCGGGCAGCCAGACCAGTCCCATCTCCCACTTACTGGCGCTCATCGTGTTCTCCATCCAGTTGGAGATGGTGGGCTCGAGGAAAGCCAGAGGGATGTTACAGACGGTCAGAGCACCCGCCACCACGGCGATATACGGGTCAACCATGAGCCGGTAAATTGGCGTCCCGATCGGCATATTCTCTCGAGTCCTGTTAGAGAAAGGTTTGATCACAGTCAAGAGTAAAACGGCGTCTGCCAAGCAAACAGAGGCCAGAACAATGAACGGGACACTTTTACCTGCGAACTCGTACAGGATGCCGCCGAACGGAGGCGCCACGAGACTCCCGAACGAGATGAAGGCGAGCGCGATGCCCAGCGCGCGACTCCTTTCCGCCTCCTCCGTGTATTTGTCCGCGATCATCGCGAT